>JAPTYQ010000007.1:17205367-17252915 GCA_029814465.1 Ostorhinchus cyanosoma
GTCCATTGTAATCTGACTTTTACTGTGTAGCATTCCATCTCTGCAGTTTAAAGCTTCATCTGATGATTTTTCTCTATTCTACTAAAACAACATGACTTCAATTTCAGAAGAGGATTAAAGCCACTGGCAAACAAAATTGAGAGAAAAAAATCAGAATTCTGACTTTAATCTCAGAATAATAAGAATAAATATATATTGGACCTTAATTGTTTTCCCCCAGTGGCCCTGATCCTCTTCTGTACTTCTATACAGAATTCATTGTGCAAACTTGATATTATTATGCAGAAAGATTTTTTAGCAAAGCAGAAACATATTGAAGAACCCTGTAGTAAATATTATTTGCATTTGTATACATTAAATTTTTAGGTGATGTCGGAGAAGCCTTTTAGTTTTTATTTTATTGATTTTATGCATAAAAATTACATTTAACAGTGAATTGAAATAATTATTCATTACTTAGTATATTATGACCTAGATATCCCACTGGACAAAAGAACTTAACATCTCTTGTTCTCAGACATCTAAAGCTAAACCTATCTAAAGCCATCTTATTCATTTCAGGTAAATGATAAAAGAATAAATAAATTATTCATTACAATATGATATTTTTTTATTTTATGAAATCATCTCTGCAGCCCCTGAAACATGAGGATGAAAGATTACTTTTGTTTATCTCATAGGTATCACACCAAGATAATATAAGCACTATTTCAAATTTTATGTCTTAATTAGATGAAAAAGTTGAAGATTATTCTTGTGGAAGTGCATGTCTGCTGCAGTGCATAATAAAAAGTCAACGGCAACATCATTTTACAAGTCAAGCTTAACATTTTGTCATAACATAGGAGACTCAGTTCTATTTCACAGCTTTCCTACTGTACTTTTTTTTGTAAAGTGTTGTTATTTTGTCTCTAAACATAACCTTTAGATGATGACATCTTCCCAGCATCCACATCTCATATTGGTTACTGTGAGCAACTTTATATTGAGGACGTTTAGTTTTTATTTCAATATATTTTTCTAAGAGATTTTTTTTCCTTTTTTTGTAATTCTATACATTTTGTTGCAACGTCAGATATACAGATGGGTAACAAGCATTTTAAAAATGGATTAGACAAATACAGGCTGAAAGAATATCTCCATTATTGACAAATAGTTTCTGTAAATTTGTAGAAATCTATTATATACCATCATTTTGAGTTAAATCCAGATTATTCATCACAACACAAGCTGATATCAGAAAAAAAACCCCACAGTACCATCATTTTGATTAAACCATGTTTTATTATTCCTAATATTAGATGTAGATACACAAGTCAACAAACATTATTTTTCGATTCGTAATGAAAATGCTCCACAGCACACTGACATCGTGTGGAAGGGTCTGGTATTACAGACACGTACCTGAAAATGGACAGCAGTTACACTTTTTGCAGTAAGTTGCATTAGTAACAGTAGTAGTAATAGTAACAACAGTAGCAATAATGATAATAATAGCAATTAATAATAGTAGTGGTATTAACAACTCTGAATTACAGAGGAAGAAACAGACATTCGTCAAAAGTAATGAGAAATGAATGTAGGTGGACAGGCTTATCAAATGCTGCAAGACAGACCACTGGATGAAAAAATACAAGCTCCCACCAGACAGCTAATTACCTGCCTTCTTCTAAAAAAAGGAAGCTCAAATTGTCACCAGTCTCTTCTTTTTTTACTCATATCTAATACTTAACAAGTAAAAGTTTTCTTCTTCATTAAGTACTCCTTTGTTATAAGCACTCTCCTTTCCAAAAAAAACCCTATTTGACATCAATAATACAGATTTTTCCTTTTCTGGCCAAACGTTCACCAGCAGCACATTGTGATTTGGAAAAAAAAAAAAAAAAAGATGCCAGATGCAACACCAAATTACAGCCAGCTCAGGACATTTCCACAAGACTGGGTTGCCAGGGTCATTCTGCATTAAATATACAGTACAGTTTATGTGCAGGTGTGTATGAAAGAGAGAGCTTGTGTGTATCAAGTATGAGAAATATTTTTGCTTCACATGACCAATTTGGCCAAACTAATTTGAGTCATTCACATTCAAATGAGCAAGTAAGAAAATACACTGTGTGAACTTTGAACTTGAACTCCCCTACGTCGACTCCATGCTGCGTCTGATTTCTAGATCAGAAGGAAGAAGGAAGGAAGGAAGCGGCCGTCCCTACAACACCCCCGTTACCAGAGACTTAGGACACCTCCATTCGAAATTGTGCACAATGTACGTTTACTGCATTGGCTCACTTATGTATGCAATGACCTCATTAACCTAGTGTCCAGATTGTAGTTTAGTTTGAGGCAACTTAAACTGAACTGAAACCAGGAGCTCCTCAAACGTCAGGATATTAACGTCTTACTGGCAGAGACAAGGCAGCTAGTTTGGCTAAAAGGCTGAACTCAGTGCTGTCAGATAATTCCAATTGAACAGTGTCACATGCTGATATTTTTTTTTTCTCTGATTAGGAGGGTTTCTGGGTTCAGCCCACTGGGTGCACATTCATTAGCGACTCTTAAAAATAAAGGCCAACCTGTTTTATACTTTAATTAAACCATTAAGACTACATACCAAGTTCACTTCCAGCAATTTGCAGTTTGGCGAGACATTCGTGTGAACCCTACATCAAGTGGGCTCTGCAATCTACACAACTTTAATTAACCATCAATATACCAGCCATAACTGGTAATGTAAGGAGGAAAAAAAAAACAAAAAACTCCAATTAAAGATTGTTATCCAGTTATTTCAGGTGTCATTTTGGCAGTAAGGAAAGGCATATCACCTGTGCTTACTTACTAACTTGGATTTAGTGACTATGATTGTATATATCAACAACAGACCCAATTGTCTAAATACTTGACATATAAAACTGTTACCAACAGCTTCACAATATACTGCCACATCTATTTCAAAATATTATGGACACTAATAAATATTGAAATTTTGTTTTAAATCCTGCAAAATTTACAATCCCGGATTGCCATTTCCTTGTTTTTGATTATTGCAAATGTAAGTTACATATAATTAGTTGCTCTCCAACCCTGAATATGAAGTGGTTTTTCTTGTTTTCAGAGTACACCGACACAGTGGAGAACTGATGGCAATGATGACACATACAATTATAAACCTACAGAAAATCATGCCACATACGCAACAGCGCAAAACTTGTTTAAGAGAACTTCAGACTGTTCCCACGAGTGGGCAGAACTTTCCGTTAAACACACAGTTTTGCATAATATACCTGCATCCACTGACATACATTAGATCATTGCCACAGGGCACATTTGTAACATTCTCATGTTTGTACTAAGAAAGCTTCCTGTAAGGGCAGTTCAAATGGAGGCTGGGTTCTATAAAATGTTTCCGTTTTCTGTAGTGGGTTCAAGTAAGGCTCAGTACTCTTCTCTCTGATGGGCAGCTTCGCACTGCCTACCCAATCACACTTCCACACCTGTCACTTCACCTGTAATGAGACCTATCAGCTGTCCATCTGTCCTGCTCGCGCCGCCGCCGTCTGTCACAGAATATGTGCTTCAGCTTATTATCTACAAACTGCCCCAATGCGTTCACACCAGTGGATAGAGAACAGAAATAAAGAGATCTGAGGACTGAAACAGAAATCATCTTGAGGAACATCGTTGGTAATATCAACCTAGTTATAAGAAATCCAAAGCAAAGTAAATATAGTTTTATAAACTCATTCCAATAGTATTATTTTGTATTTTGTGTCTGGTTTTGTCTGCATTTGCGAAAAAGCAGCATCTGTCTGGCCACATTTTCTCAGAAATAACATAAACGTGCAAAATCCACAGCACCACAACGCACACACACACACACACACACACACACACTCACACACACTAGAAAACTAATCTTCTCTGCTTTGTACAGAAAAAAAAAGAAAGTCAAAAATGAAGCAGAAAAGATCACTCAAAAGAAATAATCAAATACAGGCAAAATTCAAGATCAAATAAAAAATAAAACCACTTATTAAATATATATAATATATATATATATATGTATATATCAATTTCCCAATTAAATTTGTAATCACTTGCTGCACACTGCTAAAATTAAATGAGCTTTATTTCTCAAAACACCTCATGTCATTCCATAAAAAAAAAAAAAAAAAGAAACATACGAGGGCAAGCCCAACATTCCACTAGTTGAACCAGATCTGTTTCTCTCCACGACATGAATCAAGATCAAGATTATCTACCATCAAATCAATTAGTTTATTTTTCAAACCAGCCATAGCAAAAGATAAATAATAGTAATAACAGCAATAATATTGGTCAGGTTAATAACATCAATACCAAGAACGGAAAAAGAGACTGATGTGATTCTTCCCCAAAAGATAGCACAAGAAAGTGGAAAATTAAAGTGAGTGTGCACCACAGTGGAAAGCCATCCAACATTTTATCAGTGACACAGCATCAAAACGGCTCAGCTCGCCACACTCACTGAAGAAATAATGCAAACAAGAACCAGTAGGTGGAAGGAAACTGAGGAGTCAGACTAATAAGCTCTGCTGGTTGGTTGAAATCACTTAAATTAATCGGGATGAGGCCTTTCATTGTTGGGTGCAGCTAAGTGGGAATTCTGGATTGCGCGAACGAAAAAAGTAACAGATAAAACCAGAGAGGGAAAGAATCAGAGAGAAAGAAAAGAAACAAAGTTCTCTGGAAGCCACAAACCGCAGCTGTTGACAAATTCCTCGGGGCCTGCACTGAGAGCAGTGTGTTTGTGTGACGTGTTTGTACTTTCCTTTCTGCCTGTTTCAGTTTGTTGAAATTTTGACAAATGTAGTTTCCGTCAATGCTTTTTCAAATGTTCTACTTTTTTTTGCCAAAGAAGCTGAACCTCTTTTCACGATCCTTCTCTTTGCCCTCTTTGTTGCGCATGGTAACACCTCCAGCATCACCTGAGCTGGGGGAGATGGGAGGCATCGTCATGGCACGACTGAGGGCCCGTGGGGCCCCCGGAGAGTCACTTGACCCTGTTGGAATGGAGATGTGGATGGAGCGGATCCAGGAGCTCATCTCTGCCTATAGAGCAAAAGACAAAAGACATCAGACTTCCTCAGAAGACACACAATCGCAGGGCATTCAATATTTTTATGTTAATTAAGAGATGTGTATATTAATAAACTAATGTGTGTCCGACTCTCACCTCATCCTTTGCTTGGAATAGGTACTCTTTTCCATCTCCTAGCCTGTAGAAAGTGTTGAAAAGGTCAATCATAGGTTTGGGATAAGCTCTAACAACTAATTACCAATAATTTATCATACGTTGCCATGGTATCTCATTTTTCACTGATTACAATTAAACCACCAACAGTGCTTGACAAATGTAAAACCTTTCTGTGGTGTTTTTTCACTCACCTGAGCTTGAATACATGTTTCCTCTTCTTGTAGTCATGTGCTACCTCGCACACCGCCTCGCCGAGGCTTATGGGTACCTCTCCATGGTATGGAATGCCGTTGCTAGCGCTCTTGTTATCTTTGTAGAAACCAAGACTTCCTTTCCTTAGGACACAGTACACATTCTGCCAGGACCTAAAGCAATACAGAAAAAGTATTCAGATCAAAACTATATCATTTTTATCTCAACATCAAGATTTTTTCCCCCAGTTTTTCCACAGTATTCTTTGGAACAGCATGCCTCTATATCTCAGTGTAACCTTTAAGAAAGACAGATTTCAAAACTGTTTGACCAGATATGACAATAACATAGAGATATGAGAATATTTTAGTTTAATCTATTCAAAAAGCTCCAGATCAGACAATTCTTATACATAAGTTTCACATACTGTCAATGTCCCTTATTTTAAATTGTTTAAGTTTTGGGTTTTAAAATAGACTCATATTTTGTTTTAGGCCTCTTTTCGTTTTTTGTAGTCATTTAATGGAGTCTTTGACCAGTTTGTGTGACACTGGTACAGACTATGGAGGCAGCAGTATACTGTCTAATACTGACGCTGTGCAGTGGTATGAAAGTTACCCTACCGTTTGCATTTATTTATTGACAGATAGTCTAAGCTCATCTCCTTTCCTCCTTAACTGCTTTCCACTCTTGTCAACTTGCACAACAACCACATCTACTTATTTCCTTTGATCGAGCAGGGGGTGTAAAGCGTATTTTTCTCATTTATTTATTTATTTTCAAGAAGTGTTTTCTTTTCCTTATGCGACAGCTGTAACACTCCTGCTGACCTGGTAGCTGCTTTTTTGCTGTGGGACTCCATCTCCTGTTTTCGACATAGCATGCCCTCCATGGTTTCTGGCTCAGACTCTGCTCCACCCCTGCTCGGTAACGTGGCAGATGGTTCAAGGCGAGATGATGCCAATCCACTGTCTCTACCTGGTCCATTCACCGACTCAGACTCAGAGCCCTGTGGTTCAAAGGTCAAGATGAATGGTGATGGGGAGGTAGAAAAACATGTCTGGAAGTAAGCACTGAGAAGTAAAGCAGCCATTCACAGCCATACATGAAAAGCCATGATGACACTCGCTTGGAAGACACTATGATTATATGAATGTAACTGGAATGTGTACAGAGTGTCCTACATCCTGATAAGACTCACAAACAAAACAACAATACAGATGACAAACAGTCATGCCATAGATGTATGGAAGGAACCTCATATAAGATAAGCTACGAATAAATGTACATAACTCAATTCTCCACATATACCATGTAATTTACATAAAAATAATTTTTAAAAAATCATTTAAGCTACAACTGTATGCAGACAACTGGAAAAACAGCTTTCAGTGATCACAGTAAGATACAACCACAGATTAAAAAATACAAACAAAACATATATATATAATCTAAGTGCACTTTAACTCTGTGAAACATTACCTGAACAGTCACAACACAATAACCAACAAAGGACAAGTCTGTCTTTGGCTTCCTCTCTTCAAAATACTATTTCTACAAAATGACACAGAAGGGGTACATACAGGGAACAGCTTCAACAAGCTACACACAAATTATCTCAAAATTACAGTTACCACCATCACAACAAGGCTTGACATTTATAGTCGCTCCTATCCTGGTTCATATGAGCACATATACAACAGCAGACATGAGATCCATGAAGACAATCTGTTCATGAATCTGTGTCATGCCTTTAGACAGCGATGGGACTTATTAATGAAACTGCATGAAGAGATAAAGCAATGGTTGCATCTGTGACACACAGTGATGGCTTCTCCATTGAAAAAAATAAAGCGCTGCAGTTGACCAGGATCTGAGCGGAGGCTGTGAAGGGGTTTGGGGAAGCTACAAAGCTGACCATGGCTTAGTACTCACACGCTCCGGCTGCTTTGGCTTACACACACGTTTAGGCTCTGATTTCTTTCCCACTGACAACGATAGCGATAATGATTGCTGGTAAAAACGCAATAGGAAATGGTTAAGGAGTCTTTTTCTCAGTCAGAAACATCAACTGATCAACTGTGTGGGTTAAAATATTAAGCTGACGTAGTTCAATTAATATAGAAACCCCTTTAACTTGTGATTTCTGCAGAAGCAGCTTGTGTCTCCGCTGATAAATATGAAACCACATCTTTTAGAATCTACTGGAATCCAATGCTGTAAAATGTATTTTATCATGTTCAGATATCAACCCCTTTCTCATACATTCGTTGACCAATAAGAGCTGCAAGTAGCACCAACAGCAAATAATTTTTGAAAATCCCTATCACAGTCTTAATCAGCATTATAAATGGGAATGTTTTAGCTCTGCAGCCCAGGGATATTATTGATCTTTCTGGGGGAAAAAATAATTGTCTCAACACAACAAACACATTCTCTGATTATTAGAAAAATATGACGTGATACTTTGACTGTATGTTGCCAAAATACCTAATTTTGATTGAGGGGAACTCATCGTAGTCATCTGGGACTCAAAAGTAATTTAGTTAATGTTAAAACAAATGACATGCTTCTGTCAACTGGATAACACCAATTCATTTTCACATTGAAACAAAATAAAATATGACGACATCAGTGAGTGGAGAAGAGACAGAGACACACACTTGTATAATGTTACACACTCTTCTACACATGACATACTTCCAGTTTAAACAGAGATAACTGAGACACTAAAATCAAAATTCATCTCATAAATCCATGACTTAAGATATGTAATGACATGAAGAGACAACATGTATATGACATATCATGATTTTACATTTAAATAAATATTCTGAATTTCTCTGCTGCACCATCTTACCTGAGATGTGTCATTGTCACTGTGTACTCCGTTCACAGACACTGACTGATTGAGTGTGGTCTGGTCCAGACTTGTCCTGCATTTCAGATTGATAGAAGCACATCAGAAAGAAATCCATTTTCTAATTTATTGTGCACACGAACATGGTTGTGCTTCATCAAAATGCAACTTTTGTGTAGTTTACCTGGCTGCAGAATCATGTATCTGACTTTCTGTTTCAGATTGTGCCACTTCCTCTGCTGGGGGTGGTGTAGGTGGTCGTCTTGCCCTCTCCTCTTCCTCTAGCCTTCTCTGAATCTCATTCTCCTCAAGCTGAAATATGGTAGTTAATATCAGTAATGTTATCTAAACTTGACACCTTGTCACTGAAGGAAAATCAGTTCAACATAAGAGTGGTAAACATTCAACAGATGCAGCTCTCCTTGACAAAATGATGAAGTTATCCATCTACTTACTGTAGTGAGTTTCTCTAACAGCACAAAGCGCTCCTCCCACGCTGCAGCAAGCTTCTCAAATGCTTCATGGCGCTTAATTAAGCTCTCCACCTCATCCACATTTGAGCCAAGTTCTGCTGCTCGCACCAGAGGTTCCTGCCCTGCCAGCCATGACTCTGCCACATAGGCATCGCGTCCAAATTGCAACACCTCCAGCACTGAAATTCAGGAAGAAGGAAACAGACAGGATCAAAAATAGGATAACATAGTAACATAATCCACAGTATTACAATAAGCAATTAAAGTTGTCTTTGTGGTGTGTTTTTGTTCTGCATCAATAAAAAACAGTCCATACTATATTGCAACTATTGTGTTGCACTCTGCCTAAATGTTTCCATACACAGACTTTAAAAGACACTCAGCATGCATACCAATTTGTAAATGGTCCATCTTGTCTTGCCACTTTTTGTTGATCTTGTCTCTCTTTTCCTGAAGTTGAGCCAGTTTCTCCCTTATCTGTGAGTTGAGAAAATATCACATTAAAACACTCGCATAAAGTAATAAGCTATGAAATATCTAGACAGATGAGTGCAGGGTTTTTAAAAAAAATATGTATTAGAACACTTGCATATAGAAAAAAATACCTCATCGGCTGCATAGTGATTATTGTTGATGAGAGTGTTTCCCATCTCAATACAGGCAGTGAAGCTATCTGCTCTTGTCTCAATCTCTGACTTGATGTCCTGATGATTGGCAATAACCAATCCTGCAGAAGACACATCCCTGAAAAAACAGAAATGAGAAAAGGAAAGACTTAAAAAAAATACTTCAACTACATCAACATTAAAGCAAAGATTTTTTTAAGTACAAGCAAAATTCCACACACCTAGGACTGTCATGGGCATCAATCTGCAGGTTGACGCCATCCATCCAGAGCATGAGGTCTCGTACCATGTTGAAGAAGCGGAACTTCTCCACAGTGTCCAGCAGGAGGAGCCTGCGAGCCTTACCAGCCTCAAGAAGGCCTTCCCAGGCAGACGATACTGCATGCTCACTCCTGTGAATGTCATCAGCTTTTTCTCCAGCATAGGCCTTCTGTAGCCGTGCAGCATCATCTTGCACCTGGTTCACCTGGAATATCAATGAAGAAGAGAGAAACAGTGAGCTTTTAATTCAAAAGAACCTCGCTGGTGTCTCACACAAGACTTGTACTAAATGATAGCCCACCTGTCCACTCAAAGCTTGGATATCATGCTCAAAAGTGTTGTGCTGTCTGTGTAGATGCTGTACAGTGTTCAGATCACGACCCAGGTCAGAGGGTAAGGCCTCTCTCTTTTCTTTAACACGTCCCAACACTTCCATAGCATCCTGATGGAAGCGATGCAACTCATACGATGCTGCCAACATCTGTGTGCGTGTATCTATAAGCTCCAGCAGGTCAGCCCATGCATCGTTTAAGCCGTCCTTCCACTCAGCCACACTGGCATTTTCAGGGTGACCTGACTCAATCAGGTCATCTGCCAGCGCATTTACACCATCAACACGCTCTTGGCCAATAGTACTGGTGTCACGAGCAAACTCACGGAACTTGTCCCTCAGCATCTGCGGAGAGATAACAGAGCAAAAGTGAGCAACATGATTTATTTAGCTTAACTTGGCTCACTGTCTTCAATACATGGAAATGAGGAAAAAAACTCACTGTAACATGTTCATAGTCCTGTCCTAGTTCATGTGAGCCAGCGACCACTTCCCGCTCAGCAATCCACTGTTCCAGGTCATCCACCTCCCGCTTCAGCTGGGTCAGCCGCAGTCTCTCCTGTAACCGCCCACGACGCTCCTCAGCAAGATCTTTCAACCCTGCATAGAGCTTGTCCACCTGTGCTTGCCGTAAGTTGATTCTCTCACTGGTAAAATTTAACAAAATCAAAGTCATCATTTACATCATACAACAAATAATAAAGTGTGAACAATGCAGGCTTCACAACACACCCACTGGGGCCTCTCACCTCTCTGGATGTTCACTGGTTACCATGAGGCGGCTGCTGTTGGCAAGCTGGTGAATAGTCTGGGCATAGTCTTCAAGGGCTTGTTCCAGGGTTTGATGCTTCTTGACCATCACTAGTGCACTTTGCTCATCCTTGGACACAAAAAATAGTGAAGTTTTCACAAGATACAAGACTGTGAGAGAAGAGTAATTCTGTCTTAGTTTTTTCTTAGCACACCTTGGCCTTTTCTTCAGACATCATATGTAGCTCTTGCTCTCCCATCCAAGCTTCTGCTTCTGCAGCATCAGCATAGAACTGCTGGGCCCGATTAGCCTCTATTAGACGGCCATGACGGTTGTCTGTTTCAGCAATCAGCTGGTCCCAGAGGTCCTTCAGCTCAACAAGGCGCTCCTCAAGGACAGACTGCCTCTCTCCATCTACCTGGCTTTGAGTTTGGCCTCGTCTATGGATATCATCAATGCGAGGCTGATGACCCTGGATCTCCTTCTGCAATGTCTGATGTAGAAACAGGAGGTGTTTTTAACATTGGTTTGGCAGTCTCACATGTCTCAGATCCTTATTCAGTAAATAGGTTTATGATGCAAGACATACACTTCATTATATTAAAGTTGTATAAAACTTTGAATAAAATGTATTCGTGTACAGTTAAACATTAAATAATGTGAGGTATATTTCAATTCATTTGTTGTACCTGGTTCTTCTTGATTAGTAGCTGTACAGTGGGCAAGTCCTTTCCGTGGTCTGTAGAAGTTGCCAGGGGCATTCGCTCTTTTACCCACAGCTGAGAGAAAAAAAATACATCAATTTGACAAATATTAGAGATCAAATTTAGCCAAAACAGCATATATACTTCCCTATCCTTGTATGTTATTTATTGTATGCAATTAACAAGGCAATCCAACTCACTATTTCATCCTCCAAATCTCTGTTGAACTGATGGGCTTCTTTAGAGGCCAACAGTTGCTGCCTCCTGACCCTGAGGGGCTCCTGAAGGCTGGAAAAATTGTCAGTAACACGCCTTTGCTGACCATCTACTTCAGCAAGTCCAGCATCTTCCTGGGAGAGTGCCAGAGCCTGAGTCTGCAGGGATTGGACCTCCTTCTCGCGGACCTCCATTTGGTGCTCCAGCATCTATAGAAGAAATAAAAATATATAGTACAAAATAGCAAGTCATGAGGCAGTCTGCGCTAAATAAAGTAGTTTAAAAGGCAATGGGTTCAGTAAGTTCAGGCTCTATAAACATTAACCTGACATGCATATAAGTTTTCTTTTCTTTCATCTTTAAGACCAAATATAAATAACCCTTTGGATTAATGAGAGATAAACACATACATTGTGGGTGGCTAGTACAGTGTACAAATGGGACTAATCAGTAGGATTTACCTGGTGTTTTTTGAGCAGGATGTTAACACTGGTCAAATCCTTGCCATAGTCATCACTCTGCAACTGACCCTCGAGGTTTTTCAGCCAGCCATCCAGAGCCGAGCAGCTCTGTGTAAAGAGCTCTGCCCTGTTAGCATCAAACAAGCACTGGGCCTTTGTTTGAGTGGTGCCTTCCAGCTCCTCCCACTGACGCTGAAGATCCTCCAGAGTCTGCTGGACAACTGGTTTCAACTCAGGCTTTTCTGCAACTAGTGCCTGTCCTTCCTGTTAAACACACACAGCAATATAAACTTTGCACTCATTTGGATAATTTGGCTACCTCAGTGTTGACAAAACTAAAACTGATTAAAAATGACCAGGCATTATTTATCAGTCAAACTTTACAAATTTTCCCCCACATGTGTATGAATTATAAAAAATAGTCACACCTTATCAATTTTGTCCAACCAGTCTTTGTTTGAGGCCAGCTCTGCCATAAATGCCTGGTGTTTCTGCCACTTGCTGTGAAGATTTCTGGCCTCGTCGTATGACATGTCCTGAGCTGTCAGCATTTTCTCATTGATCCACAATGTCAGCTACAGGAAAAGGAGTATAATCATGAAATAATTGCACTTACTAATAACATAATGGATTAAAACATCATTTGATTTTACAAAATCTGACTTTTTTACCTCCTGTCCATCTTGAAGGAAATGCTGAAGTTCACGGTTGTCTTTAAGCTTTGCCAGCAGCTCATTTGCAGCCTGTTTATTCTTAAAATGCCTAAAAAATGAAATAAGTTAAATAAAATGTACAAAAATAATAAAGTTAAATAAGCAATTAAGCAAAATAAGCAATGAACAAACTAAAGCAAAAAAAATATTAACAGGATTTAGTTCATTGTTTCATATCTGTTCTCACCGTTCCTGGATGGAGTCAACTTTTTCCTGGATTTTATCAGAGTTAGCATTACAGTCATTAATGAGGCGCCGTCCAGCCTCCACTACACCAGTTATCTTCTCCTCACTGGCTTCTGTGGTGGTGAGGAAATCCTCATGTTTCTTAATGGCCTCTTCTGCCCCCTGAAGACTGGTAGGCATTTCTGTATGGGACAGCACATACTCCTACACAGACAAGAAAAGAATGTTAGAATACTGTGCTGAGGACAAAATAATTTAAAAAGTGTACTTATTCAAGACATATTTTAAACTGTTGAATGCTGAAAATTAAAAATTTTGGTTTTACAAATAAAATGCAAAACAAATACATAGATTTGCTGAAGTGGAATCTTAGTGCTATAAAAACCATGCTATTGCAAGGAGAGGCAGATGAAGCACTGAGAAAACTAACATTAAATTTCCAACCCACTACTTTAACTGTACCCTGCTGAAAGACTTAATTATGGATGGTCATATATTTCTCACTCACTTAGCTATTTGGCTTTGCTACCTATGCAGGACTGTAGACAATGATTTGCGTTTCAGTAGCTCTGGCATTTTGTCTAACCTGACTGTTGAGGAAAGCTTCTGCCTGCTTTGCATCTCTCAGGAAAGTCTGGAAGTCAAAGGCTTGGGCCAGGAGACTGTGCCGGTTCTCCCACATGCGACGCAGCTCATGCCAACCAGTATCCAGTGCCTGGAGCCTCTGAGCCAAGAACATGTGCTGGGCATCTGTCTGACCCTGAGTCACCTCCTCGCCAACTGCTCGCATCTTCTCATAGTCATCCTTGTAGTTATCCACCTCATTCTTGATACTCTCATGTTGAGCTAGCAAACTCTCAGCCTCTGGTAGAGAAGTAGGAATGTCCTCTGAGGCCACAGCAGTCTGGGTGCGGGATAACCAGGACTGGAAATCATCAAGATCTCTAAGGAAGCCCTGAAGCTTGCTTGCTTCACCCAGTGACTCTTCACGTCGTTTCATGGTGGAATTTAATTCCTCCCACACCTCCTGAATCTCTGCCAGGCGTCCTTGAATCTCTCCAGCCTGATCTGGATGTTCGTTGGCAAGCTTTTCTGCTTCATTTCTCAGGTCATCCAATTTTCCCTGCAAATGATTTAAACACAGAATGATGACAAGGAAAACTTGGCAGAAAGCTGAAAGCAAGATAATTAATTTGGCTTATTTTAAGATAATTGACACCAAAGTGTGTGTTGTTCTTCTCTCCGTCCATAAATGTGACCTCCTCATACCTGAATAGCCTCCAGGTCCCTCTCCATGCCAGTGAGTTTGCGTTGCAGTGCCATGACTCCAGCCAAATCATTGCCCAAGCTTTGGGTGGATTCAATCACCTTGGTCTTTTCCTTCATCCATGTCTGGATCTCATTACATTCTAGATGGTAATTTTGGATGTTCAGGGCTGATTCTAAGGCTTGTTTCTTTTGACCAGAGAGTTGCTGGAAATCTTTCCATCTGAAGGATATACCAAAAGCAAAAAATGTTAAATACTAACCAATGCTCATTGTTAACAAAATATTCTATGACTGAATATTCTATAGAGTACTGGATGCAGCTCTGACCTGTTGTTCAGCTGGTCTCGTGTTTGGTGGATTTGGTCCTTGCTGCAGTTGTCAGAACTTAACAACTGCTCAGCCACCAGGTTCACATCAGTGACACGGGTACCAAGGTTGTTCATCTCAGGCTCCAGTGTTTCAAATCTGCAGCCACAAATTATGAAAGATTAGTCAGCCTAAAAATGCACAACTGATTTCTATTTGCTAAAACTTTTTTAAGTTAATATTTAAAGTACTCTTATATTAGTAATATTTCATAACTTTTAACATTCCACTCTGCCATCTTTGGACAGATAAGAAGTGAGCCATTATAATGTTTTTCATAAGTTAATTCTTTATATTAGCACTCTTCCCTTGAGCTCAGACTAACCTCTGCTGTACCACCTCCAGGTCTTCCAGTTTAGTGGGGATCTCCATGCCATGCAACCACTGCTCCTTTTCTTCCACCCAGAGCTGGCAAGCACCAGCCTCACTGAACATGCGGTAGAGCGCCAAGGCACCCTCTAGAGCCTGACGGCGAGCTGCTGACAAAGACTCAAGTTCTTCATAGCGCTGCTCAATAGCAGGAAGGCGACCGTCCACCTACAGAGAGCAATAAACAATAATTTAGATCTACAAAAAGCATATAACCATTTATGTGCTATGTGCTAAAATGAAGCATACCTGAGGGGAGCTTAAGTAGGCCTGTGGCAGGGCTTGAGCCTGCTCATGCAGGGAGTCAATGAGAGGGTGGTGGCTCTGGATCTCTTCCTCTATCTCCCTCTGCTTGCGAGCAAGAGTTTGTGTGGAAAACTCATCATGGCCCACTTCCTGACTGGATACTTGTCGAAATGTCTCCATGATCCATGCTTCCATGTCATTGGCATCTGTTTGAAACTGATGCAGGGCCACAGCTTCCTTAAGGCTCTGCTCTCTGAGCTTAGTTGTCTAAAAATGAAGGAGAATAAAATTAGAAACAAAAAAGTAATATTTAGAGAAAATTACTCCAAGATTTACTGTCTAACAAATATAAAGACTCATGAGCTTCACCTCCTCCAGATGTGCCCACTGTGCACGGATGTCGTGGATCCTCTCTGTGACCTCTGGGGCTCCAAAGTGACCTTCATTGACTAAAGCTTCACCAGCAGCAATGCTGTGACTTAGAGGTCCATAACGGGCTGCCATTTCATCCCTGAAAGCTTCGTGTTTACTGAGCAGGTGCAGGGCAGACGAGAGGTCACGACCACAGTCTCCACTGGAGAGGATCTGCTCTTGCTCTCTGATCCAGGCTGCCTCCTCTCCAAGATCCCACAGGAACTGCCAGAGGCGGCGTGAATCCTCTAGACGTTCTCTCCGTTTCACAACAAGCTGACCAAGTTCATTGTAGGCTTCACCCAGTGTGTCAACCTTCTCACTAACCAGTGCAGGTTCACATGGTTTGTAAGCTAGCATTTAGAATAGACAGAGACATACAAAGCTCAAGTCATACAGTGCACAGTTAACCTGAAAAAAAACCCCTACACATTCTGCAGAAATGAAGTGTAAAGCACATCTAGAGCTTCACCTTGTTCATAGGAAGTGAAGCGTGTTGCTGCTCCCTGGACTCCCTTGATCCTCTCTGCCTGAGCTGATATGTCAGCCTCCACCAGAGTGTGTTTCTGCAGCAGGTCCAACACATCATGCAAATGTTTACCACTGTCAGGAGACTGAAGACGACCCTAGAACAGAAAAAATCATAGTCCATTAAAATGCTGGTCTTTGCATTTGTAAATACAACTTGATAATGTTAGAAACAAATAAGAAGCTACCTTCATGTCACCCATCCAGTCCATGATGTAGCGCATCTCTTGAAACAGTCTCTGCAGGTCACGATGGGCATTCAGTCGTTCTCTACGTGCAGCCAGAAGCTCTTTCAGGTATTCCCACAGTCGAAGGACATTATCCCTTCGTGCCAGTATACGTCTCACATCATGATATGCTTCTGCTTCTAACTCTTTTGCAACAGCCTCCACAGCAGCCACCCGCTCCCAATATGCACCAATATCTGTCTCAATAGCCTCATGTTTACGGGTGGCAGCTTCCACAGCTCCCAGATCAGTTCCAAAATTGTCCTGTTGGAAGAAAAAAAAGATTGTCATAATGAAATCATTTACCGTCATAAATAACAAATAAATTGGTTTATTTATTTGCTGTAGATTAGATGAAATTTCAGTAAAATTCCATCTACCTGAGACACCAGTCTCTGGTTCTCACTCAGCCATGTCTCCCGCATAGCAGCTTTGCGGTCAAAACGAGCAGCAAGCATCTCCAGCTTTTCTTGGCGAATCAGCTCATTTCTCAGTGCTAACTCACGTTCATGTTCTGCCTTTTCAAGCCGTTCCCATGCCTATCAACCCAATCAAAGCACAAAAAGTTGTTACTGTTCAACAAATGGAGACTACAAAACCAGTGAGTGAGGAGGAAAATGTCAATTTTGAGAAAATCCTTGAAAGCTCCTTTTCTCACTCTTTCAATAACATCCAATACCTTATTGATGTCAGAGATGAGTTTGCCCTCTCTTGGCATGTAGACTTTTTGGTTGTTTGCTCTCATCTTGCTTTGGATAGTAAAGAGCAGAACCTCCAGATTTCCCTTCTCTGTGAATCTGTGAAGACAGACATTAATTGCTTGTAAAATTCTTTATAATATATGAGGTAAAAAAAATGTTTCTGGTGTTCACTGGTTTAGGTCTTTCAAAAAAGGATATACTTTGCAACTTTGTGTTACTCACTTAGGTGGTTTCTCCACAGTTCTGTAGGAGTTGAAGGCCTGGAGTTGGTTCTGCACAGCACTCAGTGAGTTAGCTAGCTGCCGATCATTCAGGGTCACTATGGTCTGCTCAATCCACTGAAGCAGCTCTGAGGCTAGCGTCTCGTACTTCTCTATGAGTTGGTCAGCTTCGATTGCATAGTCCAGAACCTGCAACCAACAAGGGTATCACTTTACTGTAACTCTGACAGTGTATATATACCTCCATTTACATTCACAAGCATTAATATACACAAACAGACACAAAAACACAAACCTTGCCGATACGTTTGCCCTCCACTGCCAGAGCTTTCATCTTGGAAAAGTAGTGGTAGTAAGTTGCCACATAGGTAATGATGGACTTCTCATCGGGTTGATCAACATTAACATCTGAAAAAAGAGAGCACTGCTGAAGCTTTCAACATGGTGAAATTAAGAGTTTTCAAGACTTTGTAAAAGCCATTATGAAGGCAGTTTATGACCTGATCCTCATCACTCTGGGGTTTGTCTTTGGGCTTTCTCCCAGTGTGAATACAGAACAACGCTAGCTGACAATTGGTGTTTGCTGGTGGTGTTTTACAGAGGCCTTATGTTCTGTCTTTTGGTGTGACTCATACTTCAATACCAAGTTCCACAACAACTTTGGTCAAGCAATAAATCCAATACATTTTTAAGACCTGTTAAAATCCCATTTTAACGGCTACAATTCAGACTACTGGATTTTACACTTTTTAAGACTTAAAATAACACACAGAATCTTTGGAGCATGATCCATTTGTAGCTGATCTTATCCCTGCTTCATTTACTCTACTGACCCTTAACTACCACAATCTTCACCATGCACAAACAGCATACTCCAAAAAGCCCCAGTGATGAAAAGTCAACATAAGTAATAAGCTAATACAACCTATGGACAAGCTTGGTGTAATGTCACAGTTGCTGATGTGTGATGCTGCAGCATCTAAGCTAGAATTAATTCCAGTAATCCTCCACAGTCACCTATCAATCTGTTTCAGGCCAGTGGAATTAGCTTAGTGCACAATGTTAGGCCCTCAGTCTGATGTTCAAGAGGGTCCCACAGCGCACCCACCTTCAGGGTCCAGTAACTTTGTGAGTCCGAGCTCCTTCTCAGCAACATTGAAAGCATTCTGGAGATTGTAGTGGGCATTGGATCTTTTCAAGTTGTCAAATTCAATCAGGTCAGGTCTGCACAAGCCAAAAAATAAAGATTGTTAATAGTGATAAAATGCAAAGAAGAACAAGGTGAAATAGCAATGATATTCGCTGGCAAAAGGAGCATCCTGGGCTCTCTAAAACACATTTTCTTTCTGCAAAGTCTGTGGTGGCAAAAACTATTAACTATTAACTGGTGTTATCTGTATGCAAACAGGCTTTTGAGCTGCGGATTAGCTGAGACACTCCTGCCAATTATTACTCATTCCCTTCCTGAATCATGTGTCGACTTTTGAGTTTGCTCAAGCAGGGGACTTAAAACATGTTACACACATGTGCCACTCATGGGAAACATATTATCTGATTCTCAATGACAATCTGAAGACTAAACACTATAAAATGTTTTATATGACTAAATGTTAAATACTACAGAAATACTAGAGCTTTGTTGCAGCCTTTATAACTAAAATGAGAAAAAAAACATCATAGTATATTCGCTATATATTCAAGAATCCTCTTTCCACCCTCTGATTTGAACAGGGATCAGAACATGTAAATAGCAACGTCATGGTTCATATGGATATCCTATTGTTCAGTAACCTCATGGTGGCAATGTCATTTATCAAGTGGCATCTTGATTCATTGCATTCATCAATACTCTAAATTTCTGGTTGATTCTGGAGTTCAGACCTTGCCTACCAGATGACAGATTTCGTACTAACACAAGATTTTGAGAAGATATTATTACCAGCAGAGTGTGCAAGTGAGTGAGCCCAGCATGGCTCTAAAGAGAAAATAAGTGGGTTATTATTTCTGTGATCTAGGTCATCTTACTCCCTATTTTATTTTCATCCTTTTAGACATACTGCAAACTGTTCAAAGGATATGAGAAGCAGGAGACCTAAATAGAAAGGGGATAAAAACTACCCAGGGCAGCGTGATGGTAGTGACAGGTGCTTCTCATCAGACTAGTCATGATAGATATCTTTTTGATTTGTAGAAATGCATCTAAAATCTTTACTTCGACAATTTCCTGGGAAATATTTTATCTCACATGACCATGTAGTAAATGCTATCAAATACAGGAAACAGTCAGTGACCTGTGTTTGTGCACTATGGCATTGAACGCCAGGCCATCCCTCCAACTGGTTGTGAAGTTGTGGATGTTGACATTAGGGTATCTGCAGAAGGAGACATTAATCATTAACTGTGCAAAGCAGGACTCATCAGTAATCACTTCAGAAATTCCATGAATAGTATGCAAGAACAAATGTATCTTTTTATACAGTACATTAAAAGCAAGTATCTTATGTAATTAAGCTCTCCCCCATCTTTCTTCTGTATCTTGTTTTCTCACCCAGCAGTTTTCATTTGGCACCAAAGCAGCAGGGCATCTTTAGCTGATTTTTTCTCCTTGTTGTCCTCTGTCTCCACACTGATGTCCTGGATCTGTCAGCAAAACATTCACTTGGTTAAAACGGTGCCAATTTCTTATATGATTAGACTTTTTTTTTTTAAATTATTAATCACTTATCTTCCCTTAACCATTAATAATGGCATAAATGAAGGGTTAATAAAACTGTTCAAGTTCCTGACTAGTTCATGTGCAATAAATATTACTGGCAAGAAATATCCCAGCAGTAGCAGCGCCTTGTAAATCACATCCCAGTGATATTAACCTCTATTAGAATCACCCGAGGACAAACTACATGCAGAGACCTGAGGACCCAAAGCCAAAAAAAAGCAAGCATGTGGCAGCTGGAATAAGCTATTGTACACAAAACTACTGCTATATACGTTACCTGGAAGCGAAGAATGATGGTCCAGATGAGACCCAGAGTGAGACGGTGATTACCATCCACAATATCATGTGAGCCCATATTCTCGAGGTGAACTTTTTGCTCCTTGAGAAACTGCAGGGCTTTATCAACATTCTCCAGGCAGTGGATACGCATGCGGCCCTTAGTGGGTTTTGGCTGTGTGGAGTAGGAGAGAAGGTATTGAGTTGGCATTTTTCAACAAAAGTGATCAAAACAAGCATGTGGAGCAAAGGTTGCAGGGAAGGATACTGGAGGATAAATGAAATACAAGTGAAGAAACCGAGCACATGATTTCTCCTTCCTCCTGACTTGTGGTGTAGGGTCATGCATGGGTCAGGGATAGGACAGAGGAGGGGGGAGTTTCTGTGTGATACTGACCAGTTGTTCTCCTGAGAGCACCTCCAGCAAGCGGATCAGCATACGGCCATCACGTAGATCTGTATACAAGTCACCTATGCGACAGGTGACTCTGCCTAAGTGAGAGTTTACCCATTTGGTAAAGGTCTTCTTTTGCACTGCTTCACGCTCATCTGTAAAGTACACAACAGAAGGAGAGGGGGTTAAAGTCACAGTATACAAAGATTACAACCGTCTCAGCTACAAGAGATGCCACTAGTTCATACTCATTACTGCCAGAGAAATAAATACACCTAAGGAATCCAATTTGCCACAGCCAAATGTGCATTGTACAAATTTAATCACTTTCCAGAGCAGACAGGTGACAGTAAATCATAAAGACTTAAGCTGTTGTACCGAGCAGTTAATTTCACATATAAGCTATGCCATTAAGTCTTGAGGATCACTCTATTGACAGCTTAGTGTAATGTTTTCACTCTTCAGTTTACTGCTGGCACTGCTAATGTGTGCACTGCTAATTACTCTAACTGGGTGGGTTTGGAGATGACGAGTGACAAAGCAAAACAGCACAAGAGCTCTGACTTTTAGTGAGCAGCTTTACTGTTACTTTATTACTACCGGACTAAAAAAAGAATCACAATAAATTAAGCTGTAACAGCAGCTCAGACATATGGACCAGGAGAGTAAGAAGCTAATCCTGCTCTGCCACCTAACAAGGTGACCTCATTTCTAGGACACAGGTCTCCATGCCTTTTCAAAACACGATTCTACGTAGCATGGGAGTTAATGCACAGCACTAAACACAGGACTGTATAGAATCACTCTTGGAACTGACAGAAAATAGATCAGAGGTGTAGCGGTGTACTAATCCATTAAACAAAACACCTCACTGCAGTTCCACGAAATGAAAGATGAGGAAGACAAATGATCATCTAAAGCAAACACCAAAGCATTAAGTTATTCCACTGTCATTTTTTAGTTTTTACTGTATCCGTATTAGTACCACTCACAGTAGCCCTCTAACAAAGTACTGTTTTGAATACAATAGGTACGTTTGTTGCACCAGTTTTCTGCACAACAGAAACTACTCTGGCATACTTTGAGCAAAATGAGGTACCCAAAGACAGTTGTGCAATGAAGCACAGCAACAACTGTCAGCTAAAATAGGAACAAATTTTGAAATTTCATGCAAACTTTCTAGGGTGGAGTGATACCACAAGACTTACGTTGTGACCTAAAGGTGCTTCCCCTCTATCAAAGTCTTTCTTCTCATTCCTCCTTCACAGAAAACAGTGATCTTTTCTTCAGATTTGACCAGCTGTCATAAATGCAGTTTAAGATTTCCTCTGCATACACTGTACACTAGGGTTGAGCCTCACATTTGAAAACTTTGTCATTTACACTTTAATAATTCTGTCTCCCACATCAAAGTCACACACTTAATACATCGATATCAGAAGGTTTGTGTTGGCGAATGTATTAAAGGACAACTAAAAGGACAATTTGAAACTGTTAGATGAGGCGGCAGAGGTACAATACTGTGGCAGGTGGAGTACAGTGGAGGAGGTTGCATTCCTCCAGAGGTTTGATCATGTCTTGACAGCACCCAGCACTTGAGTAGAAGACAGAAGGGTAATGGGCAGTAGCCCGAAAAACACAATACTGCTACCATGCTGGTGATATGCTACTAATGACAAGGCTACAGAACAGGAACACGAGGCAGATAAACACAGACATCAGCCTCCAACATGTTTACTCATTATAGCAAGCAAACACATACTTGTCATCACTAGTGGCTGAGGTAGATAAAAGGTAAAACTGGTGCAGCTGTATTCTTCAACAATGTGACATTTGCAAATTGTGTTGTTAGTGCAAGACAGACCCAGCCAGCTGTAATGTTTGTGTGTCCTGGTCTTAATGGGCCATCGCTTTTGTAAGAATGCTCAGCCATCGCAATGGAAAGCTCAGTAGGGCTTATTTTTAACAGTGCATACTCCGTTGGTTTAAGGTGTGAAAAGATAAGAGACAGTGGGACCATGTCTTCGTTATGATGCCAGTGTCTCACAGCAAAATACCTGAGGTGCTTGCCAACATTGTTACACAATTACACAATGCATACAAGATAGAAGAGTGGGAAAATATGAGCTTCAGAAGGCAAGCCTAGTAATTATTGGCTTCTAGTGTAGTCTTATGTTTTGTAGACAAATAAAAAAATACATACTATTTTTTTAACATTTACATAGTTTCCGGTAATAAATATTTGCCAGGCTATTTTATCACATGATTGTCCTTGTTAAATAAAGACAGAACAACCATCCACACCTATTTCATGATCATTGAAGAGTTCCCTGCCTTCTTGAGCCTGTTTGTGTGCAAGCTAAAGCACAAGTAGTTATTATGCTGTGTTGTCTCCCTTTGTTTACTAATGGCAGATCAAACTAGTGGTTAGAAGCATAACCGACTGTTTCAAAAACAGATATGGGCATGTCTAGTCACTCTGAAAATGTCTGTAGTTTAAGCTTGAGGTTTATCAGGATATAGGGGAGAAGGGTGGAAACCTGCTTCAGCCGATGCTCTTTTACAGCTGAAGGTACAAAAGAAGTTCATGCAACATTTGTATTGAACTGCCATACAAACCTGTCCAGTGTTGATATGATAGTGATCTTAAGGTAATCTGAGCAAATATGCTGCCAGACTTAATCCTGTCTGTGCAGTTCATAGTGGCTAGGACAATGTTTGATGATAACATGGAGACAGATATCATACACCAACAACAAGCTTTTGGGTTGTGTCTCACGCACAGCACACCTATGAAGCGAAGAAAAATATGCATGTATATGTACAACACATTTATGCATCAAAAAAGTTCAGTTTTAGACAAACTGTATTGAGCATATGCTGCAGAATTAAATGTTACTGGTCAAAGACGCAGCGTGCTCTTAGCTTGTTTCTATAATATTTTAGCATAGAGACTTCG
The DNA here is from genome assembly GCA_029814465.1 of Ostorhinchus cyanosoma. Taxonomy (NCBI): domain Eukaryota; kingdom Metazoa; phylum Chordata; class Actinopteri; order Kurtiformes; family Apogonidae; genus Ostorhinchus; species Ostorhinchus cyanosoma. The sequence goes on from JAPTYQ010000007.1 coordinate 17,229,055, forward strand.
GTTTATTACAAACCAGACAATATGCAATGTGACAGACAGAATCTTGAGTGGAAGGTGTCCTTCTGGCACACAGTGTGATTAGTGTAAAGACAAGGCTCTGTTCTTCAGCCAATAAGATGCCAATCAGATTTTTTCAATCTAGCTTCTAGCATGCATTAATGGCATAAAGTGGTTATTGACTAGTTTTCATTTACCATTTTTTTCCTTCATACAGCACAAATTCACAAAATAATGAAAATATCCCATACTGCCTAAAGTTAAATGGTAGGTAGGACTTAACTCAGACATTAAATCACTTAATCAGCTCTTAGTGACTGTTGATCATTACTAATTACTGGGTTTTTTTTTCCAACTCTGAAGATTAATTTGCCCGTAAACACACTGGCCCTGTATAAAATATCAGCACAGCTCCTAGTTTATATCAGTAAACTAGATAGGTGTGTAAGAAAAAAAAACAACAGATTTAGTACGTAGATAAGAAATGAAAATCGCTATCTTAAAGTAGTCTTAATCTTATCTACCCTGCTCTTGCACATTGTACTTATCTTACTCACAAAAGAAAATCAGTACGATTTTACAGTTAGATATAAGAGTTCAAGTCCTGGTTAGATCGCAACACAAACACCCACTCGTTTATATCACCAACAGCCACTTCCCAATGATTCTCCCTGTCTTCTTAATAAATCCTGCATCCCTCTACTGTGATGCATGACACTGCACTTTGGCTCCCAGTGGCGTCATTTCAGCACAGAGGACAAGGAGTGACTCCATCCATAAATAGCTTACTAGACGCTTCACAGAATATCAACAAATGCATACTGCAGAATTTGTCCACTTTTCATTTCTGTGACCATTTACAACCTAAATCACATAATGGATTGCTGCATAGGAGTATTCCATTACTGCCAAACATGTCAGAATCTCTCAGAGGACATATAGTTGTGATGTATTCTTCCCTAAACATCCCTGGGTCCCTTTCCTATGGTAACTGATTTTGGAGTGCCCTAGATCTGATAAACTATTGAAATCTATTCTCCCATAAACCTTGAACATGTGTGATAATTTCCGCTGGTTACCTCGTCCTCAGAAAGAATGAGAAAAAAACCTTCAATCCATCTGTCTTTCTATTTAAATGACCCCGTCTTGGATGTTCCTACATAGATAAGATTATAATTCTGTGCCAAAGGGTGAAGAGTTCACATTAGTTGCAGTCTGGTCCTTTCTCTTCATCTCAACTCTCTTAAATCTCATGGAAGTACAGAAATAATGTATGAAATCAGTAAAAAATAACACAAATACACTGGAGTTAGAGCAAATAAACAAGGGTAGTATGAATTTTACATTTTTGCATATTCCCCTTAAGGGATATTCATAGGGACTGGGGGGAAAAACCTACACATTGTACATGTGTAAATACTGTATGTATGAAAATATGGAGAACATGCATTAATTAAATGTACAGCTGTAATTAGATGGTTACATTTTTCAAATAGCTACTGCGGCATCCTAACATTGTGAAGGGAGGAACTAAGGCTTTGCAGCAATTGTCCTCCAACTGCAGGGCTGTTTCAGATTACTGAGTAGAACTGAGGCAGCTCGTTGCACAAATGGTGTAACATCTTGAATGTCTTTTGTTTTGTTTGCCTTCATGAAACGCTTCTGAAAAGGGACTCACACAATCAAAGAGATTGCTGGTTTATAAATAAACAGCTTATTAATGACAACTAGAGATGTAACAATATGAAAATGAGCAGCATTACCATGAGTTTTTCAAAGTGCAGTAATTAAACACGGTTTTAATGATAATTATAACATTTGGAATTTTACCACAGTGTATCATTATACTGATAATCATTAAATCCCCAATGACAACAGGATGGTTAGTGATCGTCGACCTGATAGTGAGTTGTGGCTAGTGTCTAATAATTAATGGTTGCTATCAAAGCAAACAAGGAAAAACTAAATGTGGTTGTAGGAGGATACAGCATTGTCCAGAGCAGTGATATATGATTCACAAAGTATTTAGAGGTTTCAGAGGTTTACTTGCAACATGGAGACTGATATGAACACCCCATTCTTTAATAACTATTTTGATAATTGCCCTAGATTGGCCAAAACGACAACACCACAGGGTTTTCACTCATGAGCCGGAGAGACATCTTAGAATTCTTTCTGCTCCTCTTGATCCACAGTGACCTACTGTGGATCAAGAGGAGCAGAAAGACTTATAACACCATTTTACATGTATTAAATCAAATACAAAAGAAGTAGCAGATTTTTTGAAGATATTCTTGTAAAAGAATCAGCGACTACAGGACGCAAACTTCCAGATTGTGTTTCTTTATGTTACAGCCGCTGGCCAAAAAATTGAGAGACAAAATTTTTCTTTAACTTCTCGACAAAAGTACTCAGAAGTACTTTCGTGTTAATTTTTTGCACTGTGTAAATGTTATCAAGGAATGCAATATTACACTTACAGTTCTGTAAGATTAAAATATACTCATGCACAACATGTTCAATGGCAAAAGTGTGACCAAAACATAGCGGGGGCAAAATGGAAAGATTTACAAGCTCTGATATGTTTAAAGCGGAACTGCCCTTCTGCTTACAACTTTGAAAGTAGGGCTGTGGCGAAACCGCCTTGCCACATGTGGCATGAGTTATTTTTACACTTTCAACAGTTGGAGGTCAAAGTATAGAAATGTGTGCAAGTTTTGCCTAACAGTAGCAAGTTTGTTCATACTATAACAAATTTTGACAGGGTGAGTAACACCACTCCTTATGAGCAGGTCATTCCCCTCTGCACCAAATGCAGCTGCTACTGATAATGTGAAAGACAGAGAAGACTGCCCAAGGCTAATCCCATGAGAATAGAGACAGAAACAGGCAGCTCTTAGCCATAACATCTGCACACAAACTGTGTCAGTTGTCAACATCACAGTTAACTGTCCCAGAGCCTCAAAAGCTGCACTTCTGTGATACTTCTCAACAGGAAATTGTCAATATTAGTCAAACTGTATAAACAAAAAGAAAACTTGAAAGGTATTGTGTGCGAGTGTGTGCATGTGTGTACAGACAGAAAACTCTAACCTACGTAATGTGACTCTAACTCACAGCTGGAGGCCAACAGAGTCACAGCTTTCACTAGGGGTGTTAGGATTATCAAGTTACAACATTCAATTCACAGCCCTGCCAAACCTGGAACTTGACCCAATATGCAACATTGGCCTGTTCTAGTATAAGCTAAAATCCTTAAATAAAGTATAAGAACAAAACATTTATGACCAGGACAGGTAAGAGTCAACTTGGGGGGCTGATCACTTTTAGAGACAAAGATATTAAGAAAAAAAAGGCAGTAAAAGCCAAGGCACAAAGTAAACCATCATTAAAAGTTTGAATCACTATTAGTCACTGTAAACTTGTTATTAAACATATCTGAGCCTTAGACTTCGTTAGATCAAATGCTAGCCTATATTTTTTGTCTGCTTGGAAATGCTTTGTAAACACTTTGAGGACAGTGATGATTGTATCTGTTGAAATCCTGTTTATTTTAGTAAAGCCTTTTGAAATATTAAAGCTTGCTAAATGGTAACCCTTCTAAAGTCCACAATGGTTGATTCAGAGGGTACAGGTAGCTAGAACAGTGACCCTTTGGACCAGGATACTATGGTGTAAGCTAATGCACACAGTATTTATCTCTGAACCACGACATCAAACAAAATCTTCAAAACTGATACCCTGCTGTTCAGTAATTCCGGAAGATAAAAGCAATATAAACTTGCCTATGAGATTTCTCTCTTACTCTATATATATGACACATTAGAGTGATTATAAGGCTTCATCATGGGATGTGTGTAACAAGAAAATGCCAAGTCAGTTAAATATTCTCTTACTGGCCATGAATGTTCGTATCAGTTAAAGTATAATGTCAAGGTGGGCACACTCGCTTGCTCTCAGTAAAGACTCTTTCAATGGCACAGTTTTTTCCTCTGACTTCAGCTTAATCAACTCCAGCACATCATAGTTACTCAGTTAACGTTTCACTTCTTAGATATGATTTACCACTGATAATACTAGATGTAACTGCCTTTAATGTTACGATGTGACATTGTACAATTTTTTTTACTTGTCACAACTTGCTATTTGGACATGTTAAAAAGTCACACAACAGTAACTTAAGGATGATCTAAGCAGAGAATAAGAAAGGCCGATTTTGCAAACACATGAGAATGTGACACATTCTTCAAATACATTTAATCAGCACTCATTCAACACGCTTTTCTGAACGCAGGTTTTGCATCTGCTTGATCATTCTAGTAGACATCATGATTTAACACAGTGAGGGAGGGAGTGACACTAAGAATGAGCCTCAAGGGCAGTCAAACTGGAAATACGAGTGGGTGTTGCCAAAATGTGTTTGTGTCTAAAGTATTTGCCTGTCTATATGTACAGCAGAAAATATCAGTGCATACTGAAGACAAATAAAAGGGTGTCCTTTATCTCAATCCATGTATCCTGATTAGCAAGGATAAAGGTATTTTACAGTATTCTTGTGTCTACATAACCTACATTAGTGAGTGTAAGGTTTTGTTGCCTGATAAGCTCAAACCTTTTTGGTTTTCAATGTTTTCACACTACACTTGTCTATAAGAAAGAATATGATCATGTCAATCTTATATAGTATTTGATGTAAAATATAACTAATCTAGTTATCAGTGTATTTCATTTCAGATGTAAGGTACTCACCAACATACATATATACTCTATACAGCACATCCTTACAGAAGATAAATCTGCACTAAGTGGCAATAAAAGTATTGTTTAACATGGGAACCGAATTACTGTAGTTTAACTAAAAGAATGTCAACTATGTTCCATGCGTAACTTGGCCCTCAACTAAACTCAAAGGAAGCTCATCATTCCAGACAGCAGTCAGGGAGGGACCGGAAGCAAGCAAAATACTGACAGTGACATGCCAGTTTAACAGATGTGCTCAGCAGCTTCAAACACCTTATTTTCAGAGCCCTGACAAAAGGGTTTCTAAAGAGTAGGGAACACAAATGAGGCAAGACCCCTCATGTGTACACACGAGTAGCTATCAAACATTTAGTAATGCACAACTTGCACACTAAAGAAGAGTTTTAAAAATCTGCTTAACAGTAATTTTCTTTACAAATGCACGTATAGAAACCAAATGTTTGGAGAGTTACAGTATTTCTTTGAATAAGAAGTTGCATGGTTTCTGCCATAAACTGACAACAGGGGTTATGCGTTATAGATCACATACATGACATTATGATTCAGACTATTCCTTATAATGCATAACTGACAAACCAAGGGGCTCTGATTTGTACGTGCCCAAGTTCTCAGACCTCACAGACTCTGGCTGAGACAGAGCCATGCATTGTAATAAGATAAGAAAGGACAGGTGGCCACTGATCAGGTGCCAGACTGCCTGCTTTAGAGCTGAGCTGAAGCCTACAGTGTGGACTACAACACTATTCAATTCTCTTCATATTAAGCTCAGGAGAAGTATATAAATGAAAGGGAGGCTCTGCAAACTCACAGGGTCGTATTCACAACCTCAGACACCTGATTCAAGGCAACCACTTCTAGTGTACCAACTCAGTTTTATTCATTGTGTTTCAACAAACAACAGTACATGAGTTGAAAGGTAAGGCTACAATCTCTGTCAGTCTTCTCGATAACAGTTAATATCAACAGCTGTTGTATAAGCCAGAGACCAGAGAGTTTAAGATGGACCTGTAGTGTCAGGAAGACAACTGTGTATTCAAAAATATTGACTTGACCAACCTAAACAAAGCTTTGGTTAAGCAAATCCATTTCTGAGTGGAGTGGAATTTTCCTTAAAACCAAACTAACAGGCCTTTACGCCTCTCTTACCTTGGAGCTGTTTAAACCTTCCCTCCAGGATGTTGGAGTACTGCACCTGATTAACAAATGCTGCTGGGGACAAACAGGGCTCCCTGTCCCTGTGGTCCCACTCCATGTTTTTTTATATGTATTCCTCTCCGACGCAGAATGAAAAAGATATATCCAGCATAGCACAGCAACGGTAACCTTTCCAAAATAAAAAAGTTACCAAATCCTTGTGGAGATTTTCCAGAGGGCAAAATGTTTAGATATCCAGTCTCCCTTGTTTTAGTTGCTTCTTCTAGATTGCCTGAAAGCTGTGCCCCAGCAAAGCACAACAGAAGCTTGAATGAAAATGTTGCCGCCTGTTCTTTTCTTCAACAACTTTAGATCCAAATTTGTCCAATGAAAACACACCAATGAGGACGGGGTGGGGGATTTTTTTCAAAGAATCATTTCAAACAAAACTGTAGAACAAAATGTTCTCCAGTTCCACCTCCTCCTATGCAGAATTTCACCACACTTGTGGCCTCAGAGCAGAGTAAAAACTTGTGGTTGCAGTCCCTTGTGGTCTTAGTGAAGGAACACTGTATATTCCTTCCCTCCAAACGCATTTGCTGAGGCAGAGCAGAGCAAGCTAACCGGCTGCGGTCGGATGGCTGTGTAAACAAAGCCTGCTGGGCCCTCTGAAAATTGTGTCATTTGCATAAGGTGTGTTTGAGGGAGGAGCACAAAGGAAGACCGCTGTGAAACGGAGTATGGGGGAGGAGGTATAGAGGTGGCCTAAACCATTAGAGCTCTTTGCTCAGTGTAGCTTGAGGTGGATTATTTGACTCCTCCTTAATTCCAAGGAGCACTGGGGAGTGGCCTGCCAAGAAGGTGCATCGCAAAAGTCGCCATCAGATTGCGTTGTTTAATCCTGTTGTTTTATTGTATATTTTCCTCTTTGTAAGAAGATCTGATCTAGGTTTTTGTGTTCAGGGGGTGGAAGTTATGATAAAGCGTTAAGACAGGAAGGAAGTTGTTGAAAAAGTCTCACCAACGCAATGAGCTCTTTCCTGCCTGAACAAGATTTGAAATGTGTGATCATGTGTCTTTGCCAGGCAGTATGCATGCAAGTGACTCTATTTATTTAAAATGCGTCTTACACTGTACTCTATTTTCATAATTATTATGAATAGAATAGAATAGAATAGAATAGAATAGAATAGAATAGAATAGAATAGAATAGAATAGAATAGAATAGAATAGACTTTATTGTTATTGTGGACACAATGAAATTTGATATGTTTTGCTGTGGTGTCTTCTTCAAGGCAACTGAGCCACTGATTGCAAACTCTACAAAAGTACCACAGTATTTTACATAATGCTAGAATTATAATCTAAAAAAAATAATGGTTTCCCTCCATACAACTTAAAAAGAATTTGTACATTTTGTATCCATTATAATGCAATAATATATGCAAATATTTTACAAATTTATATATTTTATAAAAAGACTAAAATCCAGGCACGGGGCTCCTAACTCCAGCCCTCATGAGTTGATCTACAGGCCCTCATGAAATAAAGGCTTTTTAAATGTTCTAAATTTTGTAATCAAGTGAGTACCTGGATTTTTGTCTTTTTCCAATTGTTCATGCCCTCTCCATATGCACCTTTGGTTTGCTGAATACCAGTAGCTCCATGTCAAATTGTTTTTTTGTCTTTTTACATATTTTATATTTTTGATGTTCGGTATACATCCAGTGATTATTTTAGCAGAGCCTACACAGTGAGACAAACTACATTACTGAATTTGTGAAAGATGAATAATGAAAGGCTACCTTGTTTTGAAAAATGCAACTATAAAGAAAAGTTGCAGATGTGGTAAATACGTAGCTGGGTCTACAAAAATGGCAGAAGACCTAACAGTGATGAATAAGGTCAAAGCCTTTCTTAATAGCGGATGGACGTTTTTGCCTTGCCAGGGGGTTGTAGTAAAAATTGTGGCTGTTTTTTTTGATGTGTGCGTTTCTTGATGGCCAGGGAGCATCTGGATGGATCTCATTAGAGCGCTGAATGCCCGAGGCCTTCTGTGACTGGGTGTTTATGGAGGAGGATTGGACTAATGAGTACCAACACACTTCCTCTTGAGGGAATAAACAGGCTATATTATGAGAAACGAATAAGGAGCACAGACAACACAGATAAATCATACTTGTATCAGTTTACCATTGAAATTTAGACACATATATCATCAAACTCCCAATTAATGCAAGTGATAAAACAAAAACCTGGTACATATGTGTAAACATGTGCTTCTTAACATACTTTAAAACAGTTTCCTCCCTTTTCAACTCATTGGTATTTTAAACAGACTGACAATTTTGAGCAAACTGAAATGAATAAGTACTGATAGTGGTTTAGAGTGGTAAATGGACACAGATGAGAAACAGTAACAGATACACAGTACACGTTATCAGAGAAGAGACCTACAGTATTGCTGATCAGTTTTATCAGTTCTGTGGAGAGGGCAGGAAGATGATGCATACTTCAAACACTGATAGTAAGTATCTGATCCAAGAGGGAAACCCCCTGAAGTAAGCAGAGTTAATATGTAAGAAGAGAGCTCTAGAATCCCTGAAGTCTTAATCTCACAGCATGGTCCCTATGGTAGCCAAGTCCCAGTCTCCTCTGTGGGTTTGTGAACAGTGAGCATTGTCCACTTTTGTTGAGTTGTTGTGTGTGCTCATGTTACAAGGTGACTGTCTTTGCTCTCCAACACTGTAGTATAATATACATACAAAGCCCGTTGTGTAAATGTTATAGCATACGAGTGTTAGAATGATAGTGAGTTTCATTTTAGGACACTGTAGCATGGCATAGCTACAAAGATAAAGTTTAGAATTTCAATAGATACACATGAGGGCAGCACTCAAAACTAGATTACAAGATTACAAATTAAATGAAGAGCATTTGCAGGGATGTACTGGCAGGGCACACAAATAGAGCTAGAACAAATTCCTGAAACACAATAGTTAAATGTGACAGAGTAACTGAACTCAGAAGATTTTCTGGTTTGCAGATTCAATGGCAATGCAACCCATTGTAATGATATAGATACACCGTTAGGAATAAGATGCATGTGCCATGGATAATCCTAGTAATAAAGCCTCCACAAGTAAGCACATGTAACTGAGAGGCAGGGAGTTGCTTAAAATAGGCAAATTTGTGCAGCTGGCTTTGCCATCCTTAAAAACTATAAGAGCAGATAAGTGGTTATTAATGCAAATTACAATGATCTTAACACAGGAAATGCTCACTGCTATGAAACAAGTGGCATTAACAGCTCACACACTAGAATGCTCACCACTCTAACAGACTGAAGAGTTTAAGAGAAAATGACATGCAAGGATCCTACTTAAGGAGGAAAACTATAGAAAGAATCCAAATATGTGTGCCAGAGAGGGAGGTGAAAGCTTACAAAATGCAAAAGGTCTTGACATTTGGGGATAACTTGTAAGGGTAGGTAGGAGGTGGGCCCTGGGGGGGAACTAGCTGCTAAGGCATGTCAAAGAATGTGCATTTCAAGTCTATACTCGTCAAACAGAGATGGTATCACAGGTATTCCCAGGGGAGCACGCACATGCATACACATACACACATATAATCTGCCCTAGACACACTACAATACTTCAGGTGACATAAATACATATGACAAGCAGGAAATTAATTCACAGCCTTCTACTGCTTTCCACAAAAAGAGCCACATATTACAACACAGAGCAATGTCAAAAGGAGTCTGTGCACAAACAACACCCAAAGTGTGAGCTCTGTTGGCATGAGGAAACAGGACTGGTTGCATTTGTAAGTGAAATTAGGGTTATCGTTCAGAAATATTTTGACTACAGTAGAGCTCAGTGCTCATCAATGTGGCCTGTAGATTCCTTTGCCTTTCAGTGTGTTTGTGTGTGTCATATCTGCTTGTTGCTCCCCTCTGCTGGGTTGCACGTGACACTACATCATATTTTAACAATGACAAGTGGTGTTTGATATGCCAAGTATAAGGAGGATGAAATGTAAAAACAAAATTACAAGAAGCCTTACTCACAGAATTTACTAACATATCTACAAGAGACATCTGGATTTCAATAGGAACACCTGAGCCGGAACTTCCTAAGTAACAAGCTCAACACAAAGCCTTGCCCTTGACCTTTTTCCACCTTCGATTGCTCATTCATTTGAATAAGTAACCACTGCATTAGGAGATCAAGACCTGCAATTCAGAGGGTATTACTAGTAAAATACTTAAAATAAAGTTTACCCTAGCTACAATCATTTATGTTATTAAACAGTGAATTACATAACAACCAAAGCTGTCAAATGGGGAGATGTCTCTACACTCCAATTCATCACTGCTTGTTGCTCTTGGTGAATTGATTGTGGAGCTCATTTACTTTGTCCTCATTTTGGAAGTATTTCTGTCTTGTCCTTTCGGGACGGAAAAAAATTACATTTCAACCTCAGTCTGCAAAGCCTAATTAGATTTGTGCCATCTTAGTCAGTGATTGTGTGTGTATGCGTAATTCTAATGGCATCTATTTAGCAAACTCTTCATGCTTGCATTTCATTTTACTGAATTGACACGATATTCTTTTATATAGAAGAGTTTTTCAGTCATGGCATAGCAGTACATGTTGACACCTGCTATGTGACACACTGATTTGGTCCGTTAGTGTAGCGTACCTGCCAGGGCTTTGATGCGTGAGCGCTCGAAGAGGCGTGCTGAACTGTTTTCATTGTCCCAGTCAGTCTCTGCTGCAAGGTCCCAGCGGTTGTTAATGTCATTATATTGCTGCTGGATCTCCAAGCTGTCAAAGTCAGTTGGCGAGATGGTACTCATGGTGTCCAGGCTAGAGGAAAACACATTCAACCTACAATGAAAACATACAAAAACATTCAATGTCAGGGCATGCAGTAAAGGCAGAGAATTTTCCATAATATTTGAGGATTCACAAGATTGTCCTGTCAAATATCTGTGGGCTAACATTTGGAAAATTCAGTCCAGGAAGTGATCATCCGTTTGTAATGAATCAGAGGCAAGACAATGCACTGTAGAATCACCTACACTCAGCTTCACAGCTGCTCTCTAGTTTTGTGTGCTTATATGACAGTCATATGCAAATTGCTGCTTGAACAGTACAACTGTCAGAGAGAATAATTAGATAAAAGATTTGGAGATAAGTTCACTAATTGGCTGAGCAGTAATTGAATACACCTGCTTTTGTAAGCTTGGGCAACTCCCCTAATCTCATTTCAGCCTCAGTGTCGATGTAAGAAACACCTTCCAGTTTTACTGATTAGATCTGCACTTGCGCATCTGCAAAACCTTTTTAGACACACTGACACAACAGAACACAAAATGACAAAGTGAGACACTTAGCAAGCAAGGCCACTGCATGTAAACAGTAGTATAACAAATGCACAAACACACACTCCATTAAAATATATTAGTTGAGGGATAACACTGGCTAAAAACATGACACACCACAAGGTCTTGTACCACTTTGCATTAAAAACGCTGTTGGCCTGAATTGCTAGAGACAGACAGCACTTTAACTTAACTGTAAAAAAAAAAAAAAAAAAAAACTAAAGACCTTAACTGCATGTGATCACACAAACACTGTTCCTTGTAAACACTGACACCCAACGGGGGATCTACATTAAGATTAAAGCCCCCGCCAAAAAGCCCCATTAACTGACTGGGCCATTTGTATAAGAGCATTGAACCGATTAATGGCCGAGGTTGAGTCGTCCGTTTGCTAAGACCTGTTAGTTTATCTTTTGTTGTGTCTAGTAGCTATGGTTGTCTTTGCTGTAGGTGCAAGCCAGGGCATCAAGATGCTGGAGTGAGTCAATTTTGATAATTATTCTAGGTCGAGCACAACTGAAAATTGCAAATTATGTCTTCTCATTCAAGGATCAAATGGTTACTCCAATATAAGCATAGGAATTTTAATTCAACAAAAATTAGTCCATTTACACCCTCTGCAGGATGCCAGACTTGAGGAGAACACTTGTAGTTTAGTCTGTGGCAGTCTTCAATGTGCTACAGTGAGAGGAGGGAAGGGGGGAAAAAAGAGCAATACTCTAGAGGAGATTTAAGTAGGCCAAGAAAGCAAAACATCCCACATTAATGAGGTTATCTATTCGATCTCAATTTTATTCCTTGAGAGATAAACGCAAAACATGGTAACACATGATGAATGACGTGTGCATAACAGCAAATCTATCTGTGAGACCATGGACATGTCATGTTATGCTGTATTAATGGATCCTATAAATCAAAAGCATCTATTAATATTATTTTACTATAGACAGTGGCGGCAGTTTGTAAAAATTCTGTATAGGTAACTCTGCTAAGCTGTACTAAAGATAAGACTGCATGCTAAAGCTACTTTTTCTATGTTAAATATACATTAACGAGACCCATACATTATACATCCATCATCCTTGCATCAGCAGCATCTCCATTATCGGAATTTGTGATTCTGCGTACAAAGTTTGAATCAGTCTAACCTGAAATAGCCAAGAAAACTGATTTTAAATGAAACTGGGACTAACAAATACTCCTAGAGAGGCTTATCACACATTTAAAACATAGGCTACATTTTTCTAGCACTCTGAGATTCACTGAATGAAAAGTGCGTTATAAATAAAATGTATTATTATCATTGCTATCACTATATTTTTTTGTATTACCGAGCATAGGCCTACATAGTTTTAGATCTGCTCAACAAACATGGGTTTTCCTCTCATCACACTTATGAGGTGCTATTAGTATTGTTGAGCCAAATTGAACAAGTCACGCAGGTTCTAGATATAAAAAAAAAATAAAACAAAAGCTTAGTTAATCCTATTAGTGACAGATTAAGAACTGGCTGGGAATAGAAACTAAATGCAAGGATTAGAGAAAAAGGCAGAACAACGCCTCCACACTGGCCCCCAACCTGTCACCTCCCCTCTCACTGGCACCCCACGAGTTGTATCGTTTCTTAAACCTTTGTTTTAGTGTCTGTAGGTACTCAGGTATGGGTTGCTTTTTTTCTATTCGTGACCATCTAATTTAAAATATATATATTAAAACAAAAAACAGGCCACAAACACAGTTTTATCACCACTTTGACAGGCGTTTGTTCATGGTTTCTTGAATATCTATAACATATCTACACCATTATCATAAAAACAAATAATCAAAACCAACATTAAAAACATACAGAAGCCTGCCCGTGTGCATCAGGTTGTAGTGAGGTGCTGCTGATACAGAGTCAAGTACTCATGTTAATATGGAGCTAAATAAATACAATACTGGACTTGGAAGCAAGAAGCAAAAAGCCACAAAGAGGACATAACTATCCAGGACAGGCCTTGCAGCATCAGCCCATGACAATTTGGATTGTGACCTCACTGGTCCCCCAGTGAGGTCACGCAGTCTGGCAGAGGCGAATGGAGGGCAATCCTCTCCTTGCTCTATGAAGAGGCTCAGCTCAGTGTCTGCACTAATCACTCCTCAATGGATCAGACAAACAATCCCCTGACCTACTATGATACAGCCTACTGTACTGATCCTCTACCACAAAACCACATGTAGTGGCATAAAACTGCACGAGCGAGCTAAGCTGACCTATTGCACCCCCTCACCATTTCATCACCACCTCTGACAAACACACGCACAGAGCTTTCAAAAGACACATAAATCCATCCATTCAGCATGCAACCATATATTGTATCAGCTTTCAAAATGATTCTTTTCATGTTTATGCTAGCCTCAAACTTGTGCAGTGAGAAACTGTCAGAGGAAAAAAAAGACACAGCGAGAACTGTAACTTTGCAATGCTTCACAGCAAAAAAGAGTGGAAAGTTCTACAACCCATGAGCTACTACAAAGCTGTGTCTTACAATACACCTTTTAGTGGGAAGAAAAGACAGGCAGACAGACTGAGGTGACACAAAAGGGGGCAAGAAAGACGTTATTGGAAAGCTATTCCCCTTTAAACTAATCTGAATACATTTGACTGTCACAAACCAAAAATAATAGCTAGTAAAGTGCTCTTACCACTAGTTAATCATATTGCTAAACCACATGATTGTTTTTTGTGCAGCACAGATTCTAGAATGGCATTTCTTGAATACTGTTAAAATGCCCTCAAGCTGAGTAACACAGGAATGGCCCACATGGAACATAACCTTTTCAAACATGGCAGGGCTATGCTACACAAATGCACAATAGAGAGGCAGTCATTTAGTCTCTGTTTGACTGCTCACAAGAATACCTATAGTTTGAAAAAGGGCAAAGTGGAAAAAGTGGGGCACTGAGTTACGCCTCAGGGCTAAACCCCAGCTACTGACCAAGTATACACATCAGGTTATCACTCACAGCAGAGTGACACCAGCTAAGAAAGCAGGCCAGAGCCAGAGGCGTGATAGGCAGCCCCACCACCTCCTTCTGTCTCGCTCCCTGTCATCCCTCCTCCCTTTACAGACCTGCTTCCCGTTGCCCAGCTGGTCTGTTTTTCACTGCATCAGTTAATCAGGAGGGGAAACAGAGAAACAGAGCCTACAATCAGTTGCCCGCAGGGAATTAAGCCTGTACAAATTTGGCAGCCACAGTGCACAAAGGCCACACCAGTCTCTGCAATGCCAAACAAAGGACATATAGGCTAAGATTGATCATCAAACTCCAGTCACATTTGATACAATATGACACTGAACTATTCTGAATACACCAATTTTTACATGACAATTTCCAACATAACTGGACTTGAACTTAATTGTATTGAATTTTTTCTATCTTATTTTTGATGTTTTAAGAATAATACTGAGACAGCAATGTGTCAAAGAATACAATTAATTCAAATGAGTTTAGGCTATGATGGTCCCTCGTGAGCCTGAAGGATGTCAGATCCTAAAATACAGCAAACAAAGCATGCCTGACCAAATTGGCCCCATACAATGGAGGAGTCAGCAGAGAGTAGGGGCCAGCCGCTCAGGCCTTTCCTGTTTGCAGAGATGAGGCAGCCAGAGGCACATATGCATCAAAGGCCCCTCCACGGGCTGCTGATCCTGGCCTGAATGCCCTGCTGAATAGGACAGCAGAGGTCCTTTGTTGACCTGTAGCATCACATTCATCAACATTCAAGCACCCTGTGGGCCCTCCACACAGACACAGATATGTTGTTTTGGTTTAGGGCATCTGCAGAGTATAGAGCATCAAACATGTTCATTATGCAAAATCTCCTTTCTGACTTATGATTTTTATCCAAGGTTTTTCAAATGATTTTGTTTTGACACTTTCTATTTGAAGCAGTAGAGATGATGTACATCCACTGCTTTAGTCAAGGAATCATATACAACTTAAACAAGTAAAACATCTTTTTGGGAGCATGTAGCTATTTATTCATTTTATAGTCTGAAAATGTCAGTGATTACATTCTTATTAAAATGAGACAAGTGGAGAAAAGGCTATGTGAGGACCTGAAATGCATTCTTTCTACGCTGACATCCCCAATCCAAAACATTAGCTTCTTTGTACTTGACTCGCTCGTAACATTTACAGTTTCAACTGCCCCAGACTCAGTAAAACAAGCCAAAGGTTTTAGTGGTTGTATCTCCAGACCCATTCTGCAGTTGAATGAGTATGGAGCTAAGACAGGGCTTGGAAGTGAATTTGGCCCTACGTCACGGCATCGATTTCAAAGCCTGCCAAAAATCTAGATTAAACCATCAATGAATCAAACATTCATGCTAAGTCAATAAGGGCTGCCTCTTACCATTGACAAAAAAACACAGCAAGCAGAAGCATGAGAACTAGCTGCTTGAAGTTGATGCATTACTCAGTACAGACAGGACATCTTATGTTTTATCGGTATTGTGCAACTTTGATCCAATAGTGACTAATCACTGCGCACCTTCCACCACTTAGATGCAGGTTTGCAAAGCCTGTTTGATAGCAATACACACTGCCAAAACTGAAGTTGCATCTAGCAACTGCAATTTTTGTATGGAGGACTAATTAATCAATGACCATAGAAATTTGTTCACTGGAAGAGATTTGGCAAATCTTTGTTCACTGCAGGAGCTAGAGCACCTGTTATATATTCAGGGCATTTGTGTAGCCAATCAGGGATGGTATGGCATGGTATCATGTGAATTGAGCTCTCATAAGATGACATGCTTTAACCCGCAGGAGTGTGTTGCATGTCAAGACCAGTAAATTGTGCAAATGCTGGTCTCTTTTCGGGTAAAAGACCAGTTTCAAGCTGAAAAGTCTAGATTCTTTAATTAAGATGCTACTGGCAATACAACCTACAATACAGCACTGGAGCACTGACAGTTTCTCAAAACCTCAAAGAATTATCAACAAAATTTCATTTGATTTGACATGTTTCCCAGAAGCATATCAATTATACTCAGTTCTTCAATGATTAAAATCTACTAGAGATGAGTAATGGCCTTTCAAATCCCATTAAATCAGCATTGAATAGTTTTATTGCTAGGAAAGCATTGTCTTGCTCATAAAACTTCAGCAACAAGAGATCAATGATATATTTTGCAAAAGAGAACATGATATATTTTTAGATTAGACAATTTTAAGGGTACAATCACTGCAAGTAAGTATTCAAAATATGTTCAAGTCAGAATGATCGAGAAAAAAAAACACACACACACAGGCTGAAGACAAATGATTTAAGGGCAGTGCCCTAGTCAGAAAACAACATGGGAATTATGTCTCCTCAGAAAAATAACTTCTCTTTAAGTACTAAAATTCTTTTCTATAATTTTACTCATTGCCTACTGATAAATTATGAATGAGGATAATTTGTCATTTATATGTGTGTACCCCTTGGAATGTTAAATGCATTCTTAACACATTTGTTTTGCTTAATTTAGTCATAAAGCAAGAGAAAGCTGTTATATAAAATTTATTTTTTTGCAGCAATATTTTGATGATATACTACTGCATCTTTTTTTCAAGCTGATGTAATATTCATGCTGATGACCTACTTTTTAAAAATCTAAAAATAATGTTCTAGTCTAGTGTGTAAAACTGTATATGCATCGGCAGACTGTCACTTTTACAGGTAAAGAGGAATATATATGCGCATATGGTGGCTTTGATTAAAAAAAAATCTTTTAACCAATTTTCCTTTGCATATTAGTCTTGTTTGCATATTACTTGTTGGAAGCTTTTCGTCCATTTATCAATCCTTGCATCCAGTACATTCTATAGCTTATCTGACATTAATTGACAGTATGTGAAAATATTTTTGAGAGAAGAGCAGCAAATCCAAAAGCAGTGGCAGTTACTTACACAAGGCACATGCCCAGTTACTGATATGGTTCACTGCAACACAATGAAAGTGTGAATGGCCAGAACTGAAAAAAAGGTTGTTCAAGAGGGATTTGAAGAATCAGCACTATGGGGGGCCCACATTCACCGACCCATTCCATTGTTGAATGTTGGTCATCTACCATGCTTCAGAATGGCTAACATCCACTCCTTGTCCACTTTGACAACCAATCAGTCCCACTAAGAAAAGCCTGTGTTTATGAACATTGTAATTATCCATGCTCTCATTCTGATACTGTGGTGCAATAAATAAAGAAAGACAGGTCAAATACAAACAGAAAAAAAATTTACCATTTGTTTTCATAAGTGTTTCCTGTGAAAGCTAAATGTAGTGCAAGGAAGTTGATTAGATCATTTTAACACATTAAAAACTGATAGCTGCTGGTGGTATAGTTGCAAAACATGACCACACTACAAATCCCTTCATATATGGCCAAACTAGGCCTGTCACAATTCTTGCACAATCACCACATCGCAGTTATTTGAAATAAGTTCAATTATTTTGCCAAAGCTTAATAATCACCTTCATTCAAGACAAACAAAAATGCAAATCACTTATGTTCTAAAGTTCAGTGCTTGTGTCTCTTCTATTTCATAAGGTGTATGCACAAAATTTAATCGTCATTGAACGCATACTACAGTTAAGAGAATTGGCAATAATATTATTAATCCCACTGATTTGTGTGACAGTAATAGTTAATCCAAATTTCAATGTCGTGGCAGTCTTAAATCAAGCCAGAAGGAAAACTAACCATCAAAGATACCAAAATACAACTGACCAACATGTACAGTAAATAGTATGTTACAATTTCATCTTTGCCATGAGTAACTAAGATTTTATGTCATATTTAAGTTGCATAAAAGCCATGAAAACACTAATATTATTGCCAGAAAACCACATACACAGTGATTAACACAAGTAGGCCTATTGCATAATGCCAAAAAGAATTTGTGAATATGTTTTAATTTGATGCCTTAAAAAAACGTTTTCATTGAAATTTAACCATTCAGCTTTTCCATCATATCACAGCAGGCATCTGGTACCAGATTTCAGCCACAAAAGGCGTTTTCATCAGTAATTATAATGTGACCTTACATTTAACACTACCTACAGACTATGCTCCATATGCATGATTTACAAGTTATTATGGCACCCTCTGGTGGCAAATTTAATAGCTCACTGAAAAGAGGTCTTAATTTCATGTACATTTTAATAATTCATTGAACTGAATACTGATCTCTTGTGCATCATCATAGTGACTACAGAGATCATGTTTTGCTTTATTTTAATCTTTTAACTTAAGGGATATTTAAAGTTTTTATTTAGACATTTTAATTAGGATACATTTATAATTAAGTTATCAAATGATACTGACAAAAACCCCACAAATGACTAGAGGAATACAAATGGCAGTGACTTCTGGTTAGTTCAGCTCAAACATTCTGAAATAAAGACAAGAGACTGTGAAAATCGTGAGATGCTGAGAGCAGTACTAAAAGATGCAATGTAATGCACTATAAATACACAGTAGGTAGGCTGCATTCTGTCTGCCTTTCTTACTCTTCACTTCCTCTCTTGTCTCCATACTTGTAGATCAATACTAAAAGCTATAAGAAAGCAAAATAAACAAATACTTCTAGGAAGAGACCTCAAAGTTGCTTGGGAAGGGCTGCAGATAGGATGGCATAATTCAATTTAGCTGTTTCAGTTTCAGGTGCTGTGAAAGCACTCACTTTCAAAATTTGTGGATGGAGGTATTAGATATGAGTAAAACCTATCCTGTATTTACAAATATTAAAGTTCAGTAAGAAAAAACATTAGGAGTTTTATTCTTACTAGAGCTTTATATGTTGTAAAAAAAAATAAATAAATAAAAATCTAGTCACTAAATGAAACAACAAAATAAGCCATTATGTTGGAAATAACAGCACTGAATTAGTTGTGACCCATCTCATTACACTTCATTATAACAGTTGACAAATAGAAAAGAAAGGACTTATTAAAATACACATAACAAACAAGACATTTCATTTATACCATGACTTGCATATTTCAAGACTTTGTGTCAACAGTTGTCTAATTATTAGTTCTACTGTGTTTAAAATTGTAACTTGAAGACCAACTTCCAACTAACAAAGTAAAAGAATGAGAAATAAGAAAATGGAACTTGGGTTTCCTTCTGCCCTGCCCATCTAGAAAACATCTTGCATTCTATGTATGCATCAGTCATGGAATGGGAAGTGGTCTGAAAACCATAAGTGCACACTGCATGGACAACCACTTACATACATCACAAAAGTAAATGACAGTACTGTAGCAGAGGGATCTCTGGAATGGCTCCTGGAAAACACACCAGTTCTGACCCATTCCCACCTACCATGGACAAAGTAAATTTCACAAATCAGACAAATCTACACACATCCCGACACTCCTTAGCATTTCATTTCATTCTTCTCCCCTGATGCTTTATTCCTTCATCTCTTCTTCTGATTCCTCAAAAAACAATCCCAGACACCCAAAATAATCATCCCACATACTAACCTGCTATCAGCAGTAACTACCACTTTTCCATCTTCCATGTGCAAAACCCTTACATTCCCTAAAGGACTTGTCTGTAATGAATATTTATCTGTATGAGTTATGAGTTGATCATAATACATAGTAACAATCATCAATGTGCTGGTGTGTGAGCCATGCAGGCGTGATTCTACACGTGGTAGCCAGCAAATATCAGCTCTCAAAATCTGCTAAATAAACGATATTGTCGTTACACGGCTGCAAGCTATGTAAGAGACTTATACTTTCCAAAACAGTTCTTCACCTGCCTTTATTTCCCACCTTTTAACACACTTTTACCTGATGCATCTCCGCTATGACTCACAGTCTAGGCCAAGCACGCAGTATAAATCTCAGTCTTATCATAACATAACCACACAACCCACAATGTCGAAAGAAGGGAAAAAAAACTGCAGCTTGTACGAGATGCCAGCACTTCAGCACATCTTGGTGAAATAGCAAGATTCTGAGTAGAGAACAAGGCTGGATGGTTTATTAGCAGATGCTGAAATCCAGATCCACAGGCTGGTTTTGTGGTGAAAACGCAGATAAAATGTGCCTGCGTTTGACATCGACTCAAACAAAGGCATGAGGAGACAGACACACACACACATACATACACATACATACAGATGGTTCCCAGTAACTAACGCCAGGCATTGCAGTCAGCTACACTTCCCAACCAGGCTGCTATTAGGCCAGAAAAACACACGGCTGCATATAAACTAGGCTCTCTTTCAGAAAAAAATAGCTAGGTTAGAAAAACGTTATGTTGGCTGTGATAGCTAGCATGCTAACAGCAGTCACCTGAATATCAGACTCCCCTGCCCTCATTAGCTTTGTTATTAGTGTGTAGCCTACAACCTACTGGTGGTCGGAAATGAATAAAAACAAAACAAAAAAACAGAAAAAAAGGAAATAATTCTTACCTCTTATTTTGTCTTCAGTAACAGAGGCAGTCGATATGTATCTATCGCGTCTCTACATGCGAAATTTCACCAGACATGTAATTTTTTTCCCGTCGCGTGCAAATGGGTAAATTCAAATTTTTTATCGTTAAAAAAAAAAAAAGAAAAAAATCCCAGGTGACACCGCTAAGGTCTTTCCGTTAAATCCGCATCCTTGAAACGGCTCTTTCTGTCCCCGCTGCTAACGTTGCAGCGGGTTACGAAACCGAACCAGCCTATTTGTATAAATATATATATAAATCTGGTTAGCTTTAAGACAAAAACGGTTAACGGTGGAGGAAAGAAGGAGGGGAAAAACAGGCGAAGAGACGGCGCGAGCCCGTTTTCTTTTTTCTTTTTTTTTTTTGAGCAGGTATCAGACGGATATCCGCAGCTTCTTCTTCTTCCTCCTCTTCCCCCGGTGGGTGAGCATCCGAAAGGCCGTGGGTCCGTACCTCAACCGCTCCCGCTCCCCCGTTCAACAGGGAGAAGAAAGAAAAGTGGACGTGGTGGTGGTAGTTAGGGGTGTGCGTGGGGAGGTGGTGTGGGTGGTATGGGTGGGTGGGTGTGTGGGTGGGTGCTGACCCTTCGCAGTCACATGGGAAACACTGTGCACATTTTCAGTATTCTCAACAGCTGCACGATGCACATAAGGGGGATGTTTTCCAGTGTCTGGTGCTGTCCCTGGTGCTAAATCTGAAAGGCTTTTCATTCATTTTCACCCCACTCTTACCCTGCAGTCACATAACAATGCATCTTATGAGCATGACTTACAGTAACATCTCAGGAAAAACAACAGTGTGCAGTAGGCTTAAATGCACTATTTTTAGGCTGCACATCTTTGCTCTCCAGTTTTTCAGAATATCTCACCAAAATGCTGCATTTACAACACAATGCCACCATTAGGTTTTTGTACCAGCAAATTAGAACGCTCGTACATTTGTCAGTCTTTTGACTAAGATACAACAAGAATGTTTAGGGAAAAAAAAGGAGACTAACGTATTAAGTATTTATATTGACCTCCTTTTTCCAGGTTACATGGTTATTTTGTGCAGACAGTATGGAACTTACTGCACTGTTTTTCTGTCTTACAACCAGGTTTCATTCAACACATCTCAAATGTTTTCCTGTTTTTGGTGATTTTTTTTTGGGTTATTTTACAATTTGAGGTTACAGTAAATATTCAAGTACTATAAGAAGCAGATACTCCTGTTCAATATTGAATGTTCTGCCTGTCTTTTGCTTGTTTTCTGTATTTTGTTGCAGTAAAATGATCTTATCTTAAATTCTGACTTTTACTCATAAAAGCCATTTAGTTGTGATTTTTTGTTTGTGTTCTGTGCACATTTCCTGTATTTTCTTCGTAAAGAGACTGGTATTTGCAACTCTGAAAAAACAACAAACCTGAAGGTAGTACAAGATTTTTGCCTTGCACTGTTTCCAGTTTTATGTTTAGTCCTAGTCCTAGTTCTAGTTCTGGTTTCTAGTGTCAGTCCCAAGCCCAGAAAAATAGAGAGGGTTGTGTCAGGAAGGGTATCCAGTGTAAATTTGCTGCCAAACTAGACATGCAAATCACAAACTGTATTTACTCAACTGGAAAATTTAAGGTTTTGTTGTAAGACATATATATATAAAACTACTGAATATGTATTAACATTGTCCTTCCGTCTCTTATACTTGATTGATTTGTTAATGAAAGCTCAGTCTTTATTTAGTCAAACATCCTTCTTTGGAATCTAAAACCAGAGTTTTCCCCTCGATGCGTGAAGCATTTTCTGTCTCCAAGAACTCAGGTGGCACTAAATTATTCCTTAGACAGTATGCAGCACCTGGCTGGTGTGTGACATCAAGCAAGTCATCAGGATCTGGGTTATTCATAAAGCACTGACAGGTCCTCATGCACCAAAGCCTCAAGTCCTAGATAAGTGTTTTCTCAAGTGCTCTATTCTCTTGCATGGTACAGCATTGTGAGAAGTGATTTGATGGTTATTGCTGCTGAGTTAAAAAACATCCTGTGAGTAAATCTGTTCAATGTCAATGTGTTGGTGGTCTGTTGGAAGGCACCAGAACTCCAACACCTAAATTATTTTGGGGTCTTGTGTTTCCACAGTGTCTCTTTCACTATAGGGCGTGTATCTGTGTGCATGGGTGTAGCTGCACCAACAAAGTGGTAGTGGTGAGGACTTTATGGGATGATGGGTGTTTTAGGGAGGGCTGAGCAGTTTGGAAAAGAGCATGCTACTCATTATAAGCAGTTAGTGGTAATGAAAAAGCTCTGCTGTGTTGTTAGTATGGTTCCAGTACTTTGCATTTTCAGTGTGACTGTAGTATTGTAGTTGAAGCTGTCCAAGTAGACAGGCGCATTTAAAGTGCAGCTATAGCACCAGTGGTTGCTATTGATTTGCATTCTTAATGTGTCTGAGTAAATCTGTGATTGCTACAAATCACCAAAGTCAATAGAATTTTTATTAACTGAGGTTGATAGACAGTTGTGTTAAGGTTATAAAGCTGCCTGTTGGTTTAAAGATGGGGTTTCCAGTCTCAGAGTGTACTGGGAAACTGCACTGAGATTATTTTAGTAACTGGGCATCACACTTAAACTACCAGTCCCATTCATTTCCAATAGAGCTAATATACAAACGATATAACAATGCCTAAAAAATACTCATCTACACATTTTAGTGGACGATGATATTGGAGTCTTTTTTGTCCTTTTAAACATTATGCAGGAGAGGTTCAAAGCAAAAAAAAAAAACTCCTGCTTTTTCACCTATATAAAAAACAGTGATCATATACAAAAAAAAGATTGCATTTTTCATCAAAGTTTCAAGATGAGACAATAATAAAGATTTGCTCAGTTCACATAGAAATTTATGTTTGCCTGTTGAGTGGCATTTCATTGAAGTCCATTATGTTAATTAGAAACCTTTTAAGTTACATTGAATGAGGAATAATGTAGATTAGTTTACAATAATGAAGGTAGATGCTTCTATAGAGATGATCCTTGCATTTCAGTGAATATTGATTAAAGGAAGTCCAGCAATATAGAAGATAAAAACCCTTAGAGGATCTCATGGAATTAGAGAGACTATAG
>JAPTYQ010000007.1:17367145-17378989 GCA_029814465.1 Ostorhinchus cyanosoma
CTGCAAAACAGCTGGTGACCTGCAAATTTGTACAGCCTGTGACTACTTTGTTAATCACTATTTCAGATTATTTATTTAAAAAAATTAAAGTCTGGCTTTCATCTTTGCTTCACAATTGTGTGGTTCCTAACATACAGCATGTCCCAGTTCATTTCTTCACCACAATGCCATATTAGCAAACTTAAAAAAAAAAATTACAAAAAAAAATGTTAGAATAGATTGTTTGTGCTTATACAAACAATCACAGTGATTATACATGAAATTACTTATTGCATTATAGCCCATTTCCAGGAAATTATAGATAATTAAAACAAATAAGATATTACAGAAAGGGTAACCTGCACTGACTTTACATTATAATGCACACTGTGACAATTGCTCCTCCTTTACATTTCAGCACAAACAACACAAACACACTC
Source organism: Ostorhinchus cyanosoma (assembly GCA_029814465.1). Taxonomy (NCBI): domain Eukaryota; kingdom Metazoa; phylum Chordata; class Actinopteri; order Kurtiformes; family Apogonidae; genus Ostorhinchus; species Ostorhinchus cyanosoma. The sequence continues at coordinate 17,367,565 of JAPTYQ010000007.1, forward strand.
AATCATGTATGCTACACAGCAACAAACAATTGCTTCACTGATAAAAAAACATAAAGGTAAATGAAACTAACATGGATTCACACAGACAAAAGATTAGTCTTAGTAATGAAATGCGTGGATTATGAAATAAATTCATTGTTTGCATGTACGGTGCGGTGCCTCAAAAGCACGCAGCCCTGAGTGAAAAGATTAATGCCTGCTGAGAAGTGTGATGAAATTTTTGGATTTAAGGGCATCAGTGATTACAATCAGAATCTAATAAAACCAGGTAAACATGGTAAATAGGCTCATTTATTTCTAAAGGGCATTTTTAATATTCCATACTTATTTGCTTTCTTGCAATGATGCAAATGTATGTTAATTCAGCAAAGGCTAAACAGACAGAAAATACCAAAAAATCATTATAAAACCTATTGATTTAGTCAATGGGCTGTCACGCGCCTGCACCACTGACTGTTCTCCTAAAACTAGAGAATAATAAATGACTTGCTCTCTAGATACATTCAATTGTTGCATTTGAAGTGTACGTGTATTAAGACGCAACTTCTGTGATTATTCTATGGATTTTAGTCAATGGCTTTTCTTTTGGTTGTCTCCAAAGCAAAAACACTGAAAAAAAACCCATCTTGCTCTGATTGTGCATCTGAAAGATAAGCTGCTCCATTTGTCATGTTTAGAACACTGTTTATGTTCAGGTCTCGTGCGTTGTATTTGTGAACGGTGGCGGTACCCAAGGCCAGGAGGGATTAACACAGGCTCTACTGTGTTACACCTCCTACACAGGCTTCAGTCCTCCACTTCGCTCCATGCTTCCCTCTTTTTCCATCTTCCCCCTCCCCTTTCTTTGTAACATTGCTCTGGATTAGTCACACTGAGAAACTAGGGCTCATCTCCATAACGCAGGATTTGTTTTCAATCCTATGAAGTGAACAAGCACTGAGGTGACACCTACGGAGCAAGTACTGACTGACGAGAGGCGTGATCTCAGTGTCCACCCTCCACCCAGAGAGCCGAACCCACAAAAGAGGAAAAGTACCTTCACCTGCCTTTTCAGCGCACATGAATGACTGCAGATGTGTGAAGACTATTTAAAAACACTGAAAGGGAGGCTTATTGAGTGTCTGACACAATAGACTGAAGGCGTACTGTTACAGGTACTGATTCAGAACAGCCTACATTTGGCTGTTATTGGCCACATGCATAGTTTTTGTAATATATATATATAAAAAAATTGGAAAAAAATTGTTGGGAATCTTAGTTGTAAGGCTGATACGCATCTCGATACAGAATCTCTGATCCAATATATTAAAGATATGCGTGTGGCATCTCATGATACGATACACACCCAAATCATGTTATAGAGCAATTAAGCACATTTTGATTGAACACATTCTTTTTGGTAAAACAATATCCAGTGTCATTCAATGAGTTTGATTATTTATTTATCAAATAAAACCATGACTTTACACAAACTGGATTTTGTGCAATTTCAGAATATGTGCCTCACATACAGTCACGTGAAAAACTTAGGATGCCTCCGTTGAATCTTTGTTTTCTGTACCATATAAATATCTGCGATTCAGATTTTTATTTTTTTTTATAGTAATGCTAATATATGGCACACAGATACCAAAACAGATGGAATTAAATAAATGCTTCTTAAAATATGTTGGTAAATTCAATATATTTGGCAGGAAAATTTGGGACACTTACGTTTATTACTTCCAGTGCCTAAAATGCAGAGTGAATGCACCTGGTCACTTCTAGCTTTTAAATAAAGAAGATGAAAGGTATTCCAACTTTTTCCTCATGAATAAATTATTAATTATAATTTGCCAATGCATTTTAATCTTTACCCAAATAAATAGTAACACTTTGAAATGCAAGTGAAAACACCTTCTATTGAATGGATCACATTTTATCCAATAATCAATGCATCTTGATATCATTCCAAAATTTTTATTCACCTGCAGTGTCTCTACTGGTGCACTCGGATCGTGCACGCTTGTATCGCTACGTATCTGATAATCCTCCCATCCCTAATATACATATAAAACACACAATGAACTGACTTTGGGTACGTAATACACTATGTGAATAAGCTGCATAAAATGTGTGCAACTACAACTGTTGCATGTCTCTGTGTCCTGGAAATACGGTCCCTCCTTTGTTGTTCTTGAATATTTATTCCATTATTTGAGGCTGTTTTAATCTTTTAATCTTTTTTTGGGTGTGGAGTGGAGAGGGATGAAGGGCAGAGGGTGTGGTACACTGCACAGGTGAAAAGCCTAGAGACAAATTTGTGATACACTATATGGACAAAAGTATTGAGAGACGTTCAAAATTCAATGTTGAGAGAAATGAATTAAAAACCATCTCAGGCATTTTGGAAGCAAAGACAAGAATTTAAACAAAACTAACCAATGGAATGATATTTATCATGATATAAAACTATATCACAACATGTGTTATTGATTTGTAGCCCGGACCCCTGTTAAAAAACCAAACAATTGAATTCAACGTGTCCATATAGTGTAGATGATATTGGACTATGTGTCTATAATTGACCTGGTAAGTAGCACACATTAGTAATTTCATTTCAAAGTAACATTTGGATTGTGTAGCTATTTTTATAATCATTAAACGTTTCCAGGAGGGAGCTTTATTTTCCACTATGCTGCCAAGAACTGTGACTAAACACTCCTATATTTTATTTTCTTAAAAAAAAAAAAAAGAAAAAGAAAGAAGTGAAGTTATGGGAAGCTCCAGATGACATGTTGGTGAGTTGCTGGTGTGGAAAACAAAAGTTGGATCATGTTCCAGTGACATCAAGACATTTCTACGCTGTGGTATCTTCAGAAGATGCAAAACCTGGGCATAATATCGGCGTTGTTGATGATGTCCCTAAATAACGCAACCTCTGGAAATATGAATCATTAATAATGTAATCTTCACATTTTTCTTTTTTTAATGGAACAAAAGAGCATCACAGTGACTCATGGTGCATGACACATACAGCGCAGAATAGTAGAAAGGTACAAGAAGATAATGACAGAAAAGTGAGTTATAGTCTGTTAGAGGAAAAATCTACTTGGAGGGAATTTGCAATAGATTGAAGTGTATTCTTATTCTCTTTAGAAGACATATAATCCATTATTAAACTTGCTACTTGTTCTTAGAGGCTCTCAAAACATTTGACTTTTTACCTGGGAGCAAATATAAATGAAGTTGAATTTTCTCGAAACACTTACCTGAAATATACATATAACCACCGTACACAGTCCCAGCATGACCATAATGTGGCTCATTCATTTTGGCAACATACGTCCATTCGTTTGTCCTCGGGTTGTAGCACTCCACAGTAGCTTAAAGAAAAAGATGAGAGAGAGAGTTAAAAAAACAGTATTAGTAGAAAGTAGGTCGAGACACAGCTAAGGAGGACAAACAGCAGCAAATGAGGCCTTGGAGGGTCTCAGCGTGGGAGCTAACACACGGATTTAAATACAGAGTACACATCCCCACTACCCCACCAGGCACTAGATGCACCGACTGAACAGGAAATGTGGAGATTGTAAGATTGTAAGATCCTTTATCTTACAGCCCCTGTGGACGGCTTCACAAAATCCAGAGGAGCCAGAGTAGAGACATTGGGATTCACATGAGTGATGCTCATAGTGAGTAATTGGTGGATAGGTGACCCCTTAACAAGCAGCCAGGGTCCACAACTTGTGGGCAGACTGTCTGCCTGGGAAAAAGAAGTGCAGACTGAAGCATCAGGAGAACTTTGACTTGATGTGAAAGAACATTAGAGCTGTAATGTAACATTACAACATGGCTGCGTTTTCTTTTTTACCCTTAACACCAAACCCAACGGTCATACATATATTACCAAAGTATCTTGGTCGGAGATAAGTTATCTTTTGCTCTGTTCCCATTTCAGTGAAGTCTAATCTGCGTATAAGAGATTACTGAGCTATAATCTTAGCACCTTATGTCTGAAGGGGCTGTAACTAATAATCACTTGAATTATTGAGTTGTTTTCTGATAGCTTAATTGGTTTATTATTGATACATTTCCAGTTGTTTTCTGATAGTTTAGTTTAATCTGCTTACAGTATTTTGACCAACAAAAACCCATACAACATATGTATTTCATTAGCCTGATCAGAACATTTGTTCATGTATTTATTTTTTCCTGCAAACCAACTAGTCCATATCAACTTGCTGTTTCAATTGTCAATGGTTGTTTGATACATCTAGAGTCAGAGAAAGCGACAAGACATAGTACAAATAGGCATAGCAACAAAATATCCTGTTTCCAGGGAATGCAGCCACTGGAAACAATTGTTGGTGAACCGATTAGTGCCAAGTAAGAGGTCTCAGCTGAACTCCTTGTGAATAAAATCATGCGCCTTATGAAGGATTTGGTGAACTTACGGAACAGGAAGGAAGAAAATAAAAAAATCACAAAGGAGTCTAAGCCATCGCTGGGCCAGGTGGGAATATCTCCGTCAGGAAAATGAGCAGGTACTTTTCTCTGCTTGCTCACTAACTATCAAAGTGACCTTGAGGATGCAGTGACAAGTATTACACCATCTAACAGCAGACAGTGGTTCTACTGAGCAGTACAAATGTATTTTTAAACCCAACTTAAACATGCCACAAGTATAAATATAGCATATGGGAGGGAGGAAAAACTTAAACCTAAAAATTAAATGCCTTCCTTTATGCTAAATACATTTTTATTATATTACTCCAAGTCATAAAAAGTGTTGGTGTTTTTTTTTTTTGTTTTTTTTTAATCCAAAGTGTACCATGAAAGCTTCCTCCTGTAAATATCTACATTGACGTTGCTGAACTATTTTTGTTTAATCTTGGTATTTGAGATATAACAATAAAACCACACCCGTGTGACCTTCGCAGAGTAAACAAATATAATGTAGGGGCTGGGCATCTCTAGAAAAACATCAAGGCGAAACCACATGCAGTGACAGGGCAGTGGAACATAAAGCAGAAAAAGGCAGTTGTGTAGACAGGCAGTGAATTGGGGCCATGTTCTTTGGTCTAATTATAACCCATAAAAGAAGACAGCTTGCACCATGGCTGCTCTCTGTCCGCTGCTGTTATAGAGCTGAATGTAAGTATTGGGTGGCACCGCTCTGTGGGCCACAGTTACACATGCTCAGATTCCAGATGCGTTACTCAGCATCAACAGAGAAACTACCATGATCTGACTCATGAACGTAGACAAATTCACTACAGGTTTTTTTTTTTTTTTTTAACCCAAATATTGATCTATGAGTAAAATTAAGTGCACTATAACCTGTGTCAGATTATTGACAACCAAGTCGTCAATGTACGTCTCTGAAAATCACAAATGCCTATAACTGTAACATTTGACAACAGTTTTGTAAAATCATTTGTACATAGGTTGTGCTGCTTTAACCTTTTCAATTTATGTTCATATACAATTTAACAGTTTTTATAGTTGGGGTTAGGCAGGGTTGGGAAAATATATCAAGGCTTGGTTTAATATAAAAGTTTATGAAGGAGTGAATAAAAAAAAAAAAAAAATCAATTCAGCGAGTTTTATTTAAACTAAACTATTCTCCATTTATCCTAACCACAACCATAACTTCAACCTCAAATCTAATGAGAAGTGAAATGTAAAATAGCTACGGTGGTAAAGTCATGGATTTGTGATGTTCCCCCAACCCCCACATTTTGAGGAAAGGCCAACAGTCAGAGAGCAGGTAAAAGACTAGAATATGTACTAAATATGTAGAGAAGAAATGTAGTTTTGGTTTATATCTGTTATGTAGACATTTGTACAGGTAGCTGTGGTTTGCCAAATAACACAATGACAAGATTTGGATGACTGGCTTGATGATATTGGATAAGAAGGGACTAATGCAACCCCTCCACAAAGCACTGAAACTAATTAAACATCTGATAATTAAGAAAATACACACCATTTCACATAATCCCTTTGCCACTACAGCTCATATGCCAGCTCCACGCATCTAAGAGCCAACTACTCTCTTAGTTTTCTCTGATATAGGAATAAAAATTAATCTTTCAATGTTATTTGTTGAGACTGTAAAGAAAAGTCAACCTCTCAAGTCATTTTTGAGGTTTAGGTTGTGTCTTTGTTATATCGCCTGATAAAAAAAATAAATAAATAAAGGGTGGGGGTGGGGCAAAGTATCAGAAATACCTCCACAACATAATGAAACACCTCTTCACATGAAATCATTGCAACACTGATGAATCACCAGTTTTGTTAACAAAAATTGAAATGTAAACACTGCACTGGATCCCATACTGCATTAAATTCGACTGTAAAGATGTTTACGATAATGTTCCCATCCTCTAGATTTATTGAATTACACACAGATTATGCACAAGGCATGCTGAAACAATAAATTATGTGTGGGCACAACACTTGATTATCAATGTCAGCATGCTTACAGCCTTATTAAAAACAGCAGATTCTTCCTCCCACTGTTTCTTGGTATTTAAGCGAATTATCTCATGCAATATTAATAAAGACTTTTCCTTGTTGCTTTAACGGAAATGTGAAAAACAAACAAGCAGGGAAATAAACTTACCAAGCTCCCCGGCAGCGTTCCTTCCACCGACAGCATAGAGGTGTCCCTTGAGTGCACTGAGGTGGAAGAAGGTACGTTTCTCATTAAGGCAGGCCACCTGGATCCACTTGTTGTAGCGAGGGTCGTACCGGAACACAGTGTCCACTGCTGTCTTGCCTTTGGTGTCGTAGTTACTTTGGCCACCCACAACATAGAGAAAGTTGCCAATGACTGCTATGCCGTGTTGGTAGCGAGGTGCATCCATGGGTGCCAGCGCCTTCCACTCGTGAGCTTTTTCATCAAACAGACGCAATTCCTTACTCACGACAAGTTGTTGGCGCAAAACACCACCCAGTGTGACCAGGTGTGCGCTGTCTGAGCGGATTGCTGTCCGTTCTGACTGCATAACTGGCTGCATGTAGGGCATCATTTGGTAGTTGCTAGCTTCTAGGAGAAGGTTGACACAGGTGTTGTCTGTGCGCATAAAGTCTACTGTCTGAACATGATTGATGAGCTCCTGTGGGTTCATGAGAGGAAAACGGATGTTCTTCATGAGTTTTGCGGCATAGTCCATACGACCTTCTTCATAGCGTAGCCAGCGGCAAGCAGCCTTGAACAGGTCCAACTCGCTGCAATGTTTTAAGCTGTTACTTGACAATACAAATGCCAAACGTTCAAAAGGTAGCTTGACAAACTCTCCTGTGCCCAGTAGTGAGGGGAAGTTCTTCAAGATGAAGTTGTTGACATACTTGTCCACCTCTGTGAGGTTATATGTGTTGGCAATGCGCCCCACTTCAACACAGTTGTCAAGAGAGACCTGAAAGGAAGATGAATTTAGAGGCTTGAAATGCTAACAGCATCTTAGGATAAGATTAACTGTATCTTCCCGACTAATATGGAGGGAACAATTGCTCATATTAAAATCATTTAGCAGTGAGGGATGAAGCAGTTAAGAATAAATTACCATAAAGCCTACACTTGTAACACACCATTAAATAGTTCAGTTTACATTTAGGACCCGAAGAGATGAGGTTTTGAGAGTCGTAATTACTGACATTTTATAGTCTTCTATGCATTCACACATCTCTTCATGATTTAAAAAAAAAAAAAAAAATGCATACCCTTGCTTTTAATCACATTCAGTGAGCATTATTGATGTGAGTAATTACCTTTTTACGAGTACTTATATATATATATATATATATAAATAAATTCAATTACTTAACATTCACTGTTGTTTTTTCAAGGTCTATTTAAACACCTCCTTCAATGGAATCAGTAAAACCTGAAACCATCAAATCCGAGTTCAATTATATCAATAAATGGAATCAGCAAAGGATTTTTTTTTTTCTTTTGGCTGTGATTCTCATTTCAGAGGGTACTGGATTTTATTTAGGAAGGTTACTCAGCAATTTTCCAGGCTTGTAAGACATGCCCTTAGCCTGAAGCCAGTGTCTTAGTCAAAAGATTAAGAATCAATGATATGTGAATCTTCAGCCAAGCACAGCCCACTGACTCCTGTCTGGCCCATTGCATCTCGTCTTCTGCTTTCTTCATTAACATGTTGCCTTACTGTAGTCTTTAACTGATTATATATAGCTAATTTTGACCACAAGAGCATGGACCAAACACAAAATTTAAAAAACAGTGCAATATATTATTCATAACAGGAAGGGTCTCCATTTTTCACAATGCTGACACTAAGATGCAAGTAATAAGAAGACTTATTTTACAGGATTTAACTGTGAAGTGTTGTGTGTCTGCATTCTTACCCCAGATATAAGAAAGACTTTGCAGAAATCCAGCACCGGTAGAATTTGTAGGAAACTGGCTGCCTCCAGTGTGTCTTGCAGATTCTCCATGTTAAGTGACAACTTAGCTGTGTAGATGAAGTCGATGATCTTCTTTAGGCCTATTCTGTTAACTCCATGGAGCTTGATACACATTAAATCCTGCTCTTTCATTCCACCTGCATCAGGAGGGAGTTGGGGGAAAAAGGGGAAGTGGATTTTTAAATGTGGTGCAAATACATAAATAATCTCATTTGGCTGAACGGCGTGTGAACAACTACATCCGTTTGATTTCTGAGGAACTTGGAGAGTAAGTAAGTGAACAAACTCAATTAGGCTTATAACCCCCCAAAAAAATACATTCTGTCTTTTTGATGTATATACCACTACGCACAAATGTCAATGAAATATATTCAGTGTCAGGGGACTAATGTCAGAGAGAGGATTGAAGGTCTCAGCTCGAGTAGAAACCTTTGCTCAGCAGCTAAGCTCGCACAACCCTCTTTTCTTTTGCTCTTAGTACAGAAATGCCCTTTTCTCCTGCTCCAACAAGCTTTTCTTCCATTCCCCATACAAAATCGTCTTCAATGCACAATCTAACCTTTCTATGTAACTCTGGCTGTGAAATAGGGAGGCAATGTGTTTTGTAAGCTGAAAATATAGTTTTCCATTGAGCGCTGCACTAAGTTATGTAAATGACTGACCCTTAATGACTGATCAAATCTCTAAAGGGGGAAAATTCAATCTTAATTTTAGTCAAGAAAATTTAATACATGAGCTCAATCATAGCAGCAAGGTCACTCACAGAAAGACACTGAGTATAAAGATTTGCACAGGTTTAACTACAAAAAAAAAACTGCTTAAAAGAATAAAATAAATTGCAATTGCTGTATAAGTTTGAGTCCTGTTTTGCATCCTGAGATATTCTGGTCGGCATTTCTGATCATTTCTACATTTCTGTATGCACTATAACTGAAAATATTTTTAACTGTACGCACATAATCCTGTTCAAGATTCTTATGCACAAAAGAGGAGTAGGTGAAAAGTACTCATTAAATTTCCTTTCATTACAAATATAAATGACCGTGAACATGTGGCCATAAGACCAACCAGTTCAAGCAGGTTTTACAACATGGAAACCTTTATGAATTATGGAAAAACACACAATACAAGAGGCTTGCAGGCACAAGGTCAGTCTGAGTGAGTTCTCATGAGACAAAATGACTGTGACATAACTGGGACTGTGTTAAAGCATGAGAATTTTCATGAATAAAAAAACCATTACTTGATAATACAATGTAGGAAGCAAGAAGATGCAAAGCCATCTAATTAATGCATCACACCGAGAAGGAGTAGACTCTGCTATTTCATAAAAGACTAGATCAGCATACATTTTTTATGTAAGTATATAGTGGCGATCCTGTTGAGACGTTCAGAGGATTTGTAGACCCACCTGTGAACATGGCTTTGAAATAGTCAGATGAGGAGGCCATCATGGCTCGGTGTACAGGGAAAGCTTCATCACCGTCTCCAGCCACCAGCGTGACGTCACATAGCAAACCTTCTATCCTCAGCTGGTCAAATCCCTGAGGGAAAGAGGGAAACAGCGGAAGATGCATGTGAGCAATGAGCTGTGCTGAGAGAAGCTGGACTGTAATATATACTTGATTTATTCTAGACCTCAGTCCAGTCTAGAAGGGTACCCAGGACAATATGATGACTCCAGGTCTTCTCAGGGATATTGGCAAAAAAAAAAAATGTAAAGAAATCAGATGCCTCATTTGAACTCACTAGATAATTCTAACAAAATGTTTCAGTAAAGAGCAAAATAAATGTCACGTTGTCAGAAATAAATTCATGGACCCAAAAGGATATGTAATGTCTCTTTTGTCTTGTTGAGCCATCCACTGACTGCACTATGTTCATCTTGCACATAACTGCCACTGGTTTAGAATAATATACTTAAAGCTACATCTTAACTGCACCCTTAATGGTTTTAGTTCCCTCAGAGGAAAGGTTTATAATTAAAACAAAGAATGCTATCCTCATCATTTGATCAATAAGGTTATCGGTGGCTTGAAATGCGGGATAATTTACTTTTACAATGTGGTCAGCTATAGTGAGTCTTCAGAGACTCGTATCTTACACGTTTTTTCATTGTTTAATCACTTGCAGACTGAATATGATACGTGAGATTCTCATCCTAAATCTTAGGCTTTAAACGTATCCAATGGCTCTTACATTCAGTGCATCTCGGACTTTATTTTGCTAATAAAACAGCAAATGTATCTTTAAAGGTCTGTTCTGTTTAATCGGCCAGACACGACTAGTTCTACTAATGGCTTTGTATACAGATGTCTGCTTCTATAAATATCTTAAAATTACAGTGGGTTCTTCTACGCAGACCAGTATAATAGACATGAACTGGGTCTACCAGCTAACTGTGGCTTCAGGGTAAAAGATAAGATCAGATGGCCTAGAAAAATCATTATCATTCATTACTGTACTTTGATGCACAGAAGATTAATGAAGAGAAAGAACAGCCAACACCCATATTTATTTCCAATGCAAGCTGGTGACATTGGCAGACGTTGCTGCCGCAGCAGCAAACAGTCCCATGCCAGCACCCACAACTGTAGGTTGAGCTGATGTAAACTTTATGCAAATTAGTGGCGACATGTTAAAGCAGCCCCAGAGTGTAAATGAGGGATTGATTTTTCTTTTTCTTTATTATCCTGCTACATACATAAAACTAACTCCTGCACTTCTTGTAACACATTTATTTCTAATGGTGAACCCTACTTTGTTATGCACTAACAGTATATGATACATCACTAATTTATTTATTCTATTTGTGGACAGCTAGTTTTCCTTGGAGCTGTAGTGTGAAGAAAAATAGTGAATTCCCTTCACAGAGTCATAGAATCTGTTTTATAGATCTTTTATATGCAAAGCTATTAAAGTGTAGGCATTTTAAGTGTGGATCCACATCAAGAAGACAGCAGTTTATGTTCAATGTCAATGTGATATGCCTTCCAACTGTGGT
>JAPTYQ010000007.1:17379126-17403340 GCA_029814465.1 Ostorhinchus cyanosoma
AAAAGTAGGCCACTTCAAAATCTTTCAGCTAAAAGACTGTTCTGAATTCTGACAGATTCTTAGTCAGCACCATATCAGTATTTCATGTTGCAAATGAAATCCCCAAAGCATCTGGCTGATCCCTAAAGCATCTGGCTAATCGTTTACGGGATGATATTGGTTAATACATGTGTCCTATAATGTTTGCTGCGATAGAGTTTTTAGCATAGTTTTGATTTTAAGGAGTATAAGAGGGTGATTTGTATGAAAAGAGTTCAATAAAGACAAATTCTCCAGTTTCTAGTACTGTGTTAAGCATTGATTAACTCATGTAGAGATTTGCCTCATTTTCAAAAAACTGATGGTAAGGATAGAATCTGAATCATAGATTCACTGACCTGCAAACTGAAAATAACTTATACAGTGAATAATATGCCCAGAATGATACAAACCAGGAGGAGTAAAACAAACATTAGCATTATAGCCATAATGAAAGACTAATACCTTAATAATGTAATATTTTAATGTCATTACTACTTCTTTATTGACAATATGTAAATGAGACTTTAAACCATCTATGACTTGATCATACAGCAACTATCCTCCTTACAATATTTATACATCCACTAAATGATTAATGGTCTCTGTATGTGTGTGTAAACTCTCACCTGAAGAACCACTGAGCTGTGCGTGTTGCTTGTGAAAAAGCGTGTGTTTCCAGTTTTTGATGCCTGTAGATGGGCAGAGATGCCCATATCACCATACCCCAGAGCAACTTTCATGTGAGCGTCGTCGTCCTCCACGAGGGATCTGGTAAGGGGGGAAAACAAGAAAAGGAGTTTTCATTTTTAAAGGGTAGCAAAAACATGTGTATCTATCTAATAATAGCTCCCCAGAAGTAGGACAAAGAAGTTTTCAAAGTGACACTACTTAAAGGACATATGGGGTAGAGGTAGCCCAATTGTTACACAAATTGTCACCTAAAGGTTGCAAATCTGAAACCAGCGGGGAGCATCTTGGCTGGGATTGTACAAGGCACACCCCACCTTTCCCACAGTGTCTTTGAGCAACAATCTCAACACCTCCTCTGCAGAGGTCACTCAGCATGCCCTCCACATCTGATGTTGTGTACTACTAAAAAGCTCATTTTTCTTCACAAAAAAACAAAAAAACAGACACGTACAATCAATCTAAGAAATTTCTAATCTGTAATATGTGAATTTCGAAATGAGGAGCTCAGCACAACTTATAAAACATGAACTGTGTAACGCCTTTCACACTACACATAAGTAATGGATGTGATTTATTTGTCACATTATCACTGAGAAATAAGTGATGTAAATTGTGAAATACCCTTAGCTAACATTCAGTAAAACAACAAACAGCACATTATGTCTGCAAGTATAATAAGTAGAAAGAAAAACTTATTTCTATTAAAAAAAAAAAAAAAGAAAATCTGTGGAGTTGTACGAGTAACACTTCATTTCCAGTCACTCTAAATTCTTTTGTTGCATAGCTGGATGTTCTACAAGCCACTGCATACTGCATGCACTGTATTATCTGAAACAGGTTTGCTACTCTAGCAGCGAGGTCTGAAAAAGGTGATGTAGCATCTCGAACTCTGAGACTGACATCTACAGCCCTGCAATGACCATTTCCACTGAGCTCCAACTAATCTGGTGCCACTTCCAACCAAAAACGTCTGGATAGTTTTAACTGAAAGCCAAAGTAAAAACTCTGATACCAGTTACTTATGCTATAAACAGAAAAATCTGATTTTTGTAATTCAAAATCCAGCTCATTTCTAAATACATAAAGTTGACATTTAATGTACTTTTGCCAAACTGCTGCTTCACATTTGTGCAGAAGCAACACTGTGGTAAGTAGCACAGGAGCACCACAGGGTACAGTGCTGGGCCCCCTCCTCTACACACTGTACACCTCAGACTACTGTTACAACCCAGAGCTGTGTCACATACAGACGTTAGCAGATAACACAGCCATCATGGGGTGTATCAGGAAGGACCAAGAGGATGAGTACAGGGGTCTGGTGAATGACTTTGTTGTCTAGTGCCAAAGGAACCATCTACAGGTCAATACCTCAAAAACTATGGAGCTGGTCATTGACTTTGGGAAGTCAAGATCTCATCCAAGACCAGTTATGATCGAGGGAGTTGAGGTTAAGGCTGCAGACAGTACAAGTACCCCTGGCTGTGGCAGGACAACAAGTTGGACTGGATATGTAACACAGACCAGTACAAGAGCGGTCAGAGCAGGCTGTACTTCCTCAGGAGAATGCGTTCCTTTAACATCTGCAAGGAACTCCTGTGGATGTTCTATCAGTCTGTGGTAGCCAGAGTCCTCTTTTATGCTGTAGTGTGCTGGAGTGGCAGCATATCAAAAAGGGACTCCTCCAGGCTGGACTGGCTGATCTGATGGGCCGGCTCTGCGGTCGGAATGAAGCTGGACTCTCTGGTGACAGTTGCAGAGAAGAGGTCACTCAAAAAACTACGGGCCATCATGAACAATGCCAGTCACCCTCTGCACACAGTCATCAACGCCCAAAGGAGTTTTTTCAGTGACAGGCTACTCCTCGCCAGGACTAGAACAACTAAAAACTGGAGTCATCAAACTGTACAACTCTGTACAATTATCATTATTATCTACTATACATAGTGTGCATACTATAATATTACATACTATTACCGTGTTGATCCATGGGGAACCACGGGTATTATTAGTACCGATATCCAGGGACTGAAGTTAGTAAATGCATTGGTCCTGTGCTTCCAGTAAACTGAGCAACGTGATTGTAAGGCTATTGTATTCCAATATGACTAATATCTCCCAAAATATTGGTCCTATCAACTTGCTGAGATATTTAATGTAGAGATGGGACTATTCCTCAACTGAAGGTACCAAACTGGCCGGATAAAAATGTCTCAATTGATCAGAACTGTGCAGATACACAACACAGATGCTCTGAGCCCTTCCTGTATCATGATATAGATATTATTACATGTAATAAGATACATAATAAGCCAATTACTATTGTTGTTGTTGTTATTACTATTATATTATTATTACTACTAGCCACTTGTTTCTGCCATTACTTTCCAATGTGCAATAGCGTTTTTCACTACTTTTTTTTTATAGTGTTTTTTTTTTTATTTAAACAGTTATGTTATTGTATTGGTTTTTATTGCGTTTTTTCCTTGTGATATATGTTGTGTGTATATTCAGTCTTGTGCTGCTTTTGGAACCTTAATTTCCTGAGGGCTCTGTCCAAGGGATCAATAAAGTTCAATCTAATCTAATCTAATCTAATCTAATCTAATCTAATCTAATCTAATCTAATCTAATCTAATCACAATGACTAGTTAACATGTTAATGTTTCAGTACTTTGTCACAGTGACCAAGTAATTATTTCCAAAGAGAGACATACACATTCCTAACAATTTTCTAAACAGTAACATGGTTTCAGAGGAAGAACGATTAATATTTTGATCTTCTTTCAGGTCAAACTGTCAACTATAAGATATAATATTAAATCAAATTTGCAGAGCACATTCATGCAGTGTTTTGACTCAACAGTGACAGCATGTGCAGAAGCTATAAACATCAAAATAGTGTTTATTGCTGATATTTCTCATATTTGAAAACACATTAATGAACTTTTGATGGGCTCAGCAACACTGACAGGGCTTATTTTACAGAATCATACTGAGTAAATGTGAAAACTGTTAAACATGTACAGACATTTGTCAGTGCTCGGTACACCAGATGAAACACAGATGATGATTACTTAAGAGATTTTCTTGCAACTCTGTCATTAACCGCCTTATGCTAAAAATATCTGTTCTGTTTTCTGTGGCTTTTTGTGGTTTTACATATTTAGTGTAGACCATATGATAATCCTGTGCTTTAAGACAATGCAACAAAAATGTGATGAGGATAAAAATAGAAAAAAAAAAAAGTCAAACTTAGGCTTCAGCTTTTAACGTAATATGGTGTAAAGCCTGTTAACTGCTCCTCAGAGAGTGAACATGGAAAGATGGTAAGTGTGACTCAGAGCCCCATGGGGAGGATACTCTCGGGATACGGGTACATTTAGTGCTGACAAAACTGACATTAGAGAATGAAGCTCATTTGGGTAAAAATTATAACAGTCTGTGGATGAGCAAAATCAGCCAAGCATTTGTCATCTGTTATACAGTGATTCCGTCTCCAAAGGTTACAACGCAAGTAAACAATATGTAATGCTCTGCGCCGAGTTGGCTGTCTCACTCCAGTGTGCCTCTTGTCACAGTGAGTCTGCTGCTTTCACAAATATATATATATATATATATAAACAAAAAAAAAACAGCTGACCTTGGTTAAGGTGTAATTTCTAGAAGAACAGTGTGAAACAATTCCTCTCTCTGCAGTGTTTCTAAAAAACATAGCTGAAGTAGCAGGCAGGTACTCTAACAAAATAAATATAAGAGCTAATTAAATTAAGAGATGACTCCTCCTGTGCACAAACCTGTTCTGATTTAAGTAAGATGAGATACAGTGATAAAGTAGCACTGAAACACACTGGCCTATAAAAATCAGCATTTTACATAGTCTATTGAATGAAAACTAGGCTTAAAATATTACAACTATTTCTCAGTGCAATACACAGAGATGACAGAATAGTCTGTGAATGTGGCATCTGAGACTTAAAAGGCATTCATTTTCAGATGAAAACTGGCCCCGTTTTGATAAAATATTCTTTTACAAAAATGTCTGGCTCAGCATAGCAGTAAATTTGTGCCTTTAAACAGGCCCAATGAGCAGGCAGTGCTTGTCACAGGCAGGAGACTAATGGTTTTTGGGTGGATTTTTTATGTAATGAATTGAGTCTGTGGGTGAACACTTGATTTTGTTGTGGTAAGCAAATCGACTTTAGCGTATTTAGGTAATTCTGTTTTATTTAATTGTACTCCAATTTATTTTTTATTTATTCCAACTATATTAAGCCTTATGGAGACTGATGTGATTAGAATTTGAGAAGTTTCAAATCAGTGAGAAATCTGATGTTAAATGGAAGTTAATACAAGGTGAATCAAGGCGAATTTTCCAGTAAGGGTTCAGAATGAGGCTGTAAAGGTAAATTAATAAAATGTGCCTGGCTATATTAAACGATTTAATGAGTCATCCTACCTAAATACTAACATTTATTCTTTATTCCCGTGTTCCTTTTTGGTTACTTGTAATGACTCATTTTATTTGCTGGATTAACTCAAAGGAATAAGCAGGAAAAAGGAGTCTAAGCAGTAAGCTGTGGAAAAGGCGATTGAAAATAAAACATCATGACAGAAACAGTAAAATGTATTTGCAAAGCTGTGAGTCATAATTATCCAAGGTCACATGGAGGTGCAAAAACTTTGTCAACTTAGCAGTATAGTCATGTCAGTAGCGCTTTTGCAGCATAAAATCAGATTTTAAAGCCAGTGCATTTCAGCAAGAGAGAGATTAAGTAATGCAATTTGACATCTTTAGTCTTAAAGAAAAGGTTGCAACCTCTTACTGTGCTGTTTGTGCGAGATAAAAACTTTCCTTTTTCTTTTTAAATGACATTTCACTTAAGGGCTTGGGTACTTCAAGTCGACCTAAAAGCTGACAAAGACTGACTGATCAAAGACTGTGTGTCACTTCACAAAGTCTCAAATCCCTGCACTCCAACACATGCAACTTCAGCTGACTACAGCCCTTATTACAAGAATTTACTGTCTAATAAAGACATTAGGAGTATATGATGGATAAACATTAAGAGCAGGTCAGGTTGAATCCAATTATCATTCCTTTCACATGCCATACAAGAACTATAGAATAAGGAAGAGGACCAATGAGAATACAGCAACAACACAAACAAATGGAACATAAAAACAGAGGATTCTGCTACTACATGAAACAAGGAAAGGTAGATGAACCTGTAATGTAGGCAATACATGCTAACAGTATGCAACTGACTTTGAAAAAATACTAATAATACAGATCTATTTGCAATAATAATAATAATAATAATAATATACAAGGATAGGCTGGGCAATATGGTACATTTTACAGGGAGATGATCATGGACAACTTTAATAGGAATTTGTAAACACAATCACCACTAAACGCTGAGAAACTGTCATGGCTTGAACAGTGGTCACAATCACACTGACACAGAGCACAGGCAATGTACTGGTACATTTACCCCGTCAGGTGGTAAGTCGGACAGGCAGCGAGGAGAGAGTGGGTTGTCCAAACCACAAAGGAGTGTTGGTGGCTGCCGGAACGAAACAAAGAAGACAACAGCTACAGCATCCCACGTAAGTGAGTGACTGAAGATAATTATGATAAAAGAATCAATGCAGCTTTAGCACCAGCTAATGCAAAATTCATTTAGCATCAGTGAATAATTCATGAAGTGTTTGTATGTCAAATACATGCCGCTGTCACCTATTTTGTGTGTATTATTGTTTAAAAAAAAAAAAAAAGAAAGTGGATTAGCTATTGGTATATTGGAAATTTATAGATCGACATGAAGCACTAAAAGCTGACTTTAGTTACAAATTTCAGGGGAATCATCCTGTCACAAGGCAACATAACAAAATACTACCTGAGAATGTGCTTTTATGTTCGTATTTTAAGATTATTTTGACATTTATCAAGTTTGTGCTTAGCCGTGTGCTCATAAATGAGAGTAATGCATGCCAACATAAAAACGTGACAAATGTGTGGCATCAAAAACAAGAGGAAGCATGAAAACAAAGCTACATTGACACTGATTATGCATGACTCCAAAACATTGTATGAAACAATACATTATGACTCATACAAGGATCCTTGCTTTGAGCTTTTAGTGATACTTTTCCCCATATGTTTAATACCATCCACGCACTCTCAGTTAAGCAGCTTCACAACAAAATGCTGAGCTCTGGCTGAATATTACGATGATAAATTACAGACGAATAACACTGAACACTTTATATTTGGATTTAATTAACAGGCCAATCTTGACCGTAGGATTATCCACTACATATTAGATCCTCAGTATTAGATTTAAAATGTGGTATTATTCAACATCCTTAATTACATAGCAGTTGGCTGATGAATTTCCTGTACTAATTCAGTTTTACAAGCTTCATCATTCTCTTACACTATGCATGGATGGTTATGGTATGACATGGTTTGCTCTGACAGACTTAGTTTGAAGAACAAATATATGCATAACAGTTCAGTCAGTGTCTTCTATCACAATGATTTCTTCCCAAAATAAGCTCCTCAAACGTCAGCAACAAACGGCGGTTTTCATTCTTGGCACTTTGCATGAGGTGCAAAGTTACCTTCATATTCTCTAAATTAGGGTTTGAGCAGGAGGAGAGGCAGAGTGTTGAAGATGAAAAAAAAAATTGAGAGAAAAATTAAAAAGGAGACGAGGAGGAGGACTGAAAAAGAAGTAACAAAAGGAACGAGAGGTGGCAGTCGATTCGGGCCCTTTATGTCACTGGAAAGCTTAAAAACCAGCTTTCCACCAGTGACAGTTCAGGAAGCTGAAGTCAACTTGGCTTTTTCCCTGGGTTGACAGTAGAAGGGTCTTAAAAGATTAATGAGTATAGCTTTGCTGTCTCGTCATGTTTAGCTGTGCATTGATAGAAACTTTATTAATCTCATCTATTTTCGGTACTAAAGATGTCAAACACCCATGTCAGTTTTGCAAAGAAAAACACCTAAGAACCTGTGTGGCGCCATGACAGGTTCTACATTCATTTCCAAGCAAATAAATCAAAGCAACTGTGGTCGCAAAAGTTTTCCAGAAATACATTCGCTATTCAAATTCTTAATGTGAAATCCTATCTTGTACACAACAAATGGTGTGCCTGTGCATCGTCAATGGCTCACTTAGTCTTTGTCAGACAAACCCTTTGTGGTGTCAGTTCTTCGAGGCAGCTTCCAAACGACTTCCTTCTCACAGGAGACAGGAAGCAATCAGGGAAGGGGGAAAAAAAGCTAGAAATCCCAAATATAGTGTGTGCAGTGCTAATGAAAATTTAACACAGCCCATATTCACAGCATTTTTTTAGTGCAGACTGCACTACTCAGGCATTTAAAGTTTCATTAAAGGTTTCTAGCTGCTTACAGTAAGGGTGGACTAAGGTGACACACTGCTTTAACAGGAACACAGGAACAGCCTGAGAGCAAAAAGACAGACAATGAGGCAGCAGTGGAATTGGCAGAGCAACAAGAGAAGAGCAACATCAACATTATACAGTATATGGGGGGGGCTACCTCTGCCCCAGAGAGAGTTCATAATACTCCTACAGTCTGACTGATATTCTCACAACATACACTACATAGACTAAAATAGCAAAATCCAAAACACTTGCACAGAAGCGTAAAGGCAAAAGAGAGGTGGTGAGGAGCAAAAACAGACACCAAACATGACGACTTTTCTCACTGAGAAACAGTATATTCGATAAAGTAACAACATGTTCGACATCATCTGCCACGGTACAGAAAATCTTAAAAAACCTGTACTGCTCTGAGTTACTGTAGCATCTTCAGTAAGTTGAATCCCTTGTATTATTATAATAATAGGATCCGGTCTGTTTCCCCTTTCACAGACATCCTTCTTCTACATCTCTTTTCTAAACAGTGCATTCAAAATTCAACAATGACTCTGGTAAAATGGGAATATACCAATTGTAGCAATGAACAGAGGCATTTTTAACCACTGTATAATGAGTGATAACCTATTTGATGGGGATACTCTCTCCTTTTTCATCCATTCATGAAGTTGCAGTGAAAAGGAAGCAATGATTTGTCACACTAATTCAAACATCTGTGTCCCATGTGTCTGACAAATGCTGTTTGCTCTGCCTATTATGATGAAAATTGGCACTTCCATAATTAATGCTCTGGCTTAACCAACTGAATGAATAGTTGCACTATTTAGAGACTCAACAGTCCCCCTTTAAAATGTGGCAAATTGCATGCAGACTTTTGATTATAAAAAAGGAATTTGAAACTGTCGGTGGAATTCGACTGTGGATCAAAAAAAAAAAGAAAAAATCTTAAGACTGTTCTTTCTTTAGGGTCTGGAACAAAAGAAATAATGTCAGATTAAAATAGCAACATTTAGTAGAGCATGTATTTGTGAGATCCAGAGGAAAAAGAGAAAATGCAATAAATACAAGCCAATCTAAATGAAGAAAAAATATGAAAACAATCATACAGAAGTATGCTAGCCGACAGCAGAAAGCTTCACATGGGCTGATGATGGTACTTGACTGTGTTGCTCTCCATCACAGACTCCTCTCTTGACTTGACTAATCTGTGAAGGGCCCATCGAGAATTAGGCCCCCTGACATTTCAAAGCAACTGTAGCTTACTTGGTCCAAGCAAATCTGTGATGTGCAGATGAGCGGTAATCACAGCTAATAGGCTTCAAAGCTAATTGGTAAAGTATCTACAATGATTATGTTTGTCTTAGCTGTCTTAACGTCTCTAATTTCACTTTATAATTAAATAGCACTTTAAGGTCGAGGCCTTTTCCTCAAATTGCTGGAGGGTTTCTGTGTACCTAAACTGAGTTTCAAAGAACAATTTCAGCCCACACCACGGGCAGTTAAGCCAAACAAGCTTTATGACATGTTTGTGAGTGGGTGGAGCAGACAATCTGTCAACATGTAAGCTAGAAAATACTAAAGGAACCTAAAGGATGTGCACAAAAGGACATAACTCAGGTTAATGAATAAGAAAATATTTATTATGTATATATATATACAGTTTTTACAAAGTTGTGTCATTTTAAATAAATGGCCACAAAAGAGGGCATACATATTGTCACAGCAGATCTGTGGAATTACTCAGCATATGTAGGCTAAGCAGGGGACGTGCACCCGAGGACTGAATCCTGATCCTGAACACAAAGGCGAGAGGTGTCAAAGCTATGGGGAATAAAGTGTCAGTGTAATTTAGCCTTGATTCAAATGAGTGGAGAGGCATTGCTTTGCATACAAAGGGGTTCAACTCTGGAGCTCTCTATAAAAAAGGACGCACGATTAATTGCAGATCTTTGCACAATCATACAGGTCAGCACTATTGGACTTTATTTATGTTTCCAATTCCCTTGACTGTCTTAGAGGTACACCTTCCATTATCCGCAGCATATTTCAACTGTAAATTAACAACAGCATGGACACTCTTTTCAAAATTAAAGTAACACAGTGGGAAACAGTATTAACTAAGGGGCATGAGATACTGGGTCTGGATTCAACATGCTGCAGTCCTATCAGTCACATCTGAAATTTGGGAACCTGTGTAGAAAATTAGGTACTTTTGTTATGCCAATCTAAGTGTCCAAGTATTAGTACGTTAACTTTAAAACTGCAACAATTATTTAACTGTCAACTATTAAAAGCAATTGATCAATTTATTTTTTTTGTTTTAAAGAAACGAGGTCAAACTTTTATACATACAGCACATGTACTCTACATCATGAAGGTTTCATTATTTTTCTATGCCCATAATCATAATATATTTGGGTTATTGACACCAATTAGTGTTTTTTTATATTCACAAACAACTAACTGAAAAGATAATCAACAGATTATTGATGGATGATGAACTGATGACAATACCCTGCAGCGAAGGCCGAGGGCAAAAATGAGTGGCAATTCACCTGCCAATTGCATAGTATCCAATGTGTCTGAAAACATTGTATAGTCCTAAAAAAAAGAGTCAGGAGAAGTGTGGTGAATTCATGTTTCCTCCACTTGGATTACAATATGCTGAAAGGTAATATTGGAATTTTTGCTCAAAGAACTATTGCACATTGCATCTTTAATTAACAGTGAAAATAACCATCAGCATTATCATTATTATCCTCTCCATCTATAAGTGTAGGGTTTCAATTTAAATATAAAGTGGGCTGTAATATTATTACATTAGTAAATAAATATGCTAAATTTTTTGTTTGTATGTTCTGACATCAAGGCATGAACATGGAGATTCTGATTTGATCAATCAAGTGCTCACTTACACATGAAGTTTTTTGTTTTGTCAGACATGATGACATTTACTGACTCTTCAACTCAGATGCTCTTTGAATACATAATCTGTGTGTGATGAGCACAAACATGTCAGTTTCGCCTGACTGCGACTGCTTGATGCTCTGCTGAGCAGACTGCCCTTGCCTTCCTTCTGGCCCCTAAATGAAAACAAATTATCCCTTGGAGGCTTTTACATTCTGTAGAAAATGACCAAAAGTCAGCAGGAACTTCATGTACAATCCCAAAGGAAAGGTAAATTAAATGCTCTGCCACAGATCTCAACAGTTCACATATTTCCCAGCAGCTGATTGCACATGTTGTAGGGGATTTACCTTTCACCAATGGATTTAGTGCACATGAGCTCAGGAACATGAACACATCTGTGTATAAGAGCCCTAACAGTGGCCAGTGAATTGTGCCAGATGTGGCACTCAGATGGGGAGCTTTTAACATTTTATTATTTTGAGCAAACAAGCCAGCTCATCTAAAATGCTTTGGGAAAATCATTACTGCTGGTATGTTGTTTCATATCACAAAAAGTAGTCAATATCTGGTTATTTCAGGCTTTGAGAGAAAGGTACTCAAATACATTGTCTGCATTTTGTATCAGAATAAGGCAGACACACAAGTAAGGAATAAGACACAAACATTATCAAAACCAAAACGCATGTTGAAAGCAGTAAACACCTGTGCTTCTTTTCCGAAAATGTGCTATTGTCTACACTAATGTACTAGTTTGTGATCTAATGGTGGCTGCACACTGGAATGCAGACACTCGTGCAGAATATGAACAGTGCTGTAGATTTAACATCTCTGCTGATAATCATCCCTGACTGAGTCCAATTCACACATGAAACAAAATGTGACATCTGGTGACACTTGTGAATAACTTCACTGTTGTATGCATTTTTAACCATGCAAAAATGTCTTTGTGACAATGCAAGTGACCGTTCAAAGCAAAAGTAGAATGAAAATCCTCAAAAAAACAAAAAAACCCAAAACAAAACATGGTTCATATTCCATTTGATGTCAGCTATCAAGTCATGTGCATTTCAATTATTGTAAGCCAGAGGAATTGTTTAATTAATAAATAAAATGCCCTGTTTGCTTTAAAAGTAGGTAAAGGGGATTCAGCAAAAGCAGAAGGATTTGACATTCACATGGGAAATATGAAGCAAAGTAAATTTCTGAACAGTAACTGTGTTTCAAAGCTCTCATTTAACCTCCAGCTATAAAATTCATGGAGTCAAATCTGATCACAAACTGATAAAATGCTCTCAGTATGCTTCCTACAAAAAAAACAAACAAAAAAAAAGATTTAGGACAAGGTAGATTGGAGCAGAAAACACTGATGGACTACTGTCAACTGTGGACTACTTTAAAAATAAAAAGTAATATCAAAAACAAGGACAGCAACTGATGTGCCTTTTAGGATCTAATATGCTGAAGCAAAACATGAAGGTCAAAAAGTGTTAGAAAAAAAAGGAAGGAAAGAGGGAAGGAAGGAGTGGTATTTTTTTCTTAGTTTTTCCAAAGATTCCTTCTCATTCTTATTATTTGATAGTTGACGAATAGTGACAAGAAGAATGGGGAAAGGGGAAAGGGGATGACATGAGCTAAAGGTCCTTGGCTGGAATCGAACAGGCGATGCTGCAGTTTAGACAGCTAGCTCACCATAACGCCTCCATGAGGTGATTACTGAAGACAGCAGTCACACATATTAAGTGCTTAGCTCTGAACCACTGTAGGAAGCCTGGATCCATGCGCTGGATAGAGTGCTGACATTCATTTGAAGGACATTTTGTGGAATTACACAAAAAGCCCAATGACTTCTCACTGAACAGAAGATTATTTCATGAGCTATCCTGGTAGAGCATTTATCCAAAGCATGAAATCTCCACCAAAGGCAATTCACCAATCTATATATAGATTAGGGTGGTTTCAAAACACGTGTTACAACAGCCAATTTATATATTATATCATCTACACCACCAAATGCTCTTACTGTGCTGTGTCCTCCATCCTTCCTCCAGAATAACCTACTGGTATACAAAGTTAGAGATGTCTCCAAAGCAAAGGGACAGAAGCTTCACTCACAGGGCCTATAAAGAGTGACTTTTCCCTGACCACAGAGTAACCTATAATTGGGGGCCCAATATCAGCCTGCCTGAAAACACAGCTCACAATATAGAAGTTTCAAAATAGTAAGTGGTCTGGTAGGGCCAAGTCAGACTGGGCAGGGTAAGGTGGAGCCTCAAAGCTTAAAAATGCCTCACTTGCCAGTGATCACACCATCCCCTCTGAGGACACGCAAGCATTTTATGTGTGCAGCTTCTTGAGTACACATGATGCATGTGTGTCCTTGTGCTTTCATTTGAAAAGTTGGCACATTCTTCCAAACACTATGGTGACTTACTGGTATGAAAAGTGCCTTTTGAATGCTACGCACTGGAGAAAAAAAAAAAAAAAGAAGTACTCTGGTATCTAGTATCTTGTCTGATGCATTTACACAGTGTCAAAGGGTTTATTTAAAAAAAAAAACTGCTACAAAGCAAAAGAAAGATACAAGGATAAGAGGTTGTCTACACATGAAAATATCCTTAGAGACAAAGTAATGAGTTACTAATATTGTGGGTCTGGTTGTCATTGATTTGAGATAATACCGGTTGTTCTAGGCAGCTTCCAGGTGTGAATGTGTGAAACAATAAACATATAATTACTAAGTCAATACTGTCAATAGTCAAGCAATGATCATGTCATTTTGTAATGAGCTTACAAAGTGATGCCATTAGGCCAAGACCTCTGTCAAAATGTACAAGCTGCAGATATGTGAAGAATTATGGACTGGCGACGTTGTGGATATCACCTATTTCATTGTGTATAATTAAAAAGGAAAAATATCCAAACTGGAGGACATTTTTCTTTTTATGATGCAGGAATTTTTAATAATAAATAATTTTGCAAACTAGTAAAATTAAGCTCTAAAGCACACGTGAAAAGCTGCACAATCATGATTTTATTTTTTCTCTTCCTCTGCATGCCAAATCCATGTTACAATTCAAAAGTCAAACATGACACTTGTCCATTTCAGCAGCGCACATGAAAGGGCAAAAAGAGAGAGGATGGTGAGAGGCTGTGTGAAGCATTTCCATTCTACCCTTCCCCCCTCCTGAACAGTAGCAGATGACAATAGCTTCTAAACCAGGGCACGCCAGACATCCTGACAAAGGCAGGCTCCTCCCAAGCTGCTGAGTCCCTGCTCCCAAATAAACATAGCCACAGGGAGAGGGCAAGAGTCGAGGATGTGGTGCTTGCCATGTCCAGACTAGCGGCAAAATGAGTCCCTCTACCCAGGGAGCAAAGCATTCTGCCAGCAAGCCATAAAATGCATGCTGGACAAGGCAAATCTCTCACACACTACAGCACTCACATCACATTCTGTCTAATTAGGGCTGCAACAAAAAAAATACTGGTGTCAAATATGCACATGCAGCCTGAAACTAAATGAGCCAACAAATCTGTCTCGGAACACATTGTCACAATGGCATAATGTGAAGCCTCGTACTCACATGTAAGCAGGCGAAAGGGGTGAGGACCTGGATGTCTTAAGAACTGGCACTGGGAATTTCCAGCTGACAGGGGAACCGCTTTTCCATTTCAACGGCATGTTGTTGTCACCAGAATGGTGCTAAAGCAATACCAACAGCAAAGACCATTTCCATGAAAAGGTTTCCAATGCAGTCTTCCATCCCACTCTGCCCACACCATTTAAGGGGGAGGGAGAGCAGCAGCGGCAGCAGCAGCTCCAGAAATACACTGGTACAGGCAGTGCAGGCTACAGACAGGGTTGTGACTTTAGCGGCAGCACTGAGAAGCCAATAGATTGTATCCACCACGACTACTTGCCCTGCTGCATTCACGGCTGTCTCGTGGTAGGAGGGGGAAGAAGCCCTCCCTTCCCATCACCCTTTCAGGGTTCATGAATAGCCCAGTAGCTAAGCAACAGTGCCACCTTGTTAAAGGAGTTGTGATTACAGTACTGGGCATGCTATTAAAATAGATATGAGAGACAGAAAGGAATGGCAGCCAGATATAGAAAAAGATTATTGCATTTTTAAAATTAAATTCCAGCAAAATACATTTTCAATCCTCTAGAGTCTGTTGTGTGAATTTGTGTTAACAGTAAATTCAATTTTAGCCAGTGGTAGTGGTATAATGATATACAAGAAAAGTAGAAGTTAAGGCATGCCAAATCACTGATCTCCTATCATTTAATATTCTGAAGAAATTAATTACACTGGTCGAATTTAACAGATAAAAACAGAAGCACCACTGGTAAATTGCAGTTTTACGGTAGAGAAATCCTTGTGATTTTGAAACAGTTATACAACATCACATGTTGCAATATTGTACTGCACGCTAATTCCCAACATTTCAATATCTAAGAAGAATACTTCTTTCCACACATTGATACTCTGCTAGATTTTGTACTTCAGCTAAATTCACAAGGACAGCAACATAACATTATTCCTCAGCAATTAGGGGTGGAGACAAAGTTACCTCAGTAAACATTAACGAAAAAGTGCAAACACAGACTCTGCAAGTGATTGGAAAATGCTATTTCACTAAAGCTAATTTGTGATCAGTGCTGACTAAACGACCAAAACAAGTCCACATCTCAACTTAGACCAAACTTTTATCATCAGGTACCACATTATGCAGTTGTTCCTTGGACAAGTCTTTTTTATTTTCAGGGGCTTGCATTTCAAATGTGGAATGGACAGTGAAATCTTTTTAGGGGCTAAGTAATAGCAGTCAGATAATGACTGACATTACCTCCAACCGATGTGCAAATTGGTTCCATTTCAGTTTTATTTTGTATAGTTTTCTACAAATGTCTTATATGCCTTTGCTTTCATAATTTTCTGTTTGAATTGTATGCTTTTAAAAACATGCTTATTTTTTTATAATATTTGTCCCAATGAATTTTCAGTCTTCGAAAAAAATCTCTGTATGGGAGGATGGAGGGATTAAGGAAAAGGAGGCGTCTTCAGCAGATGAGCGGGTGCCACACTGCATCTAATGTGGGAACCAGAAAAGGAAGAGGACTGTTATCTCACTAAAAACAGAAGCAGCCATGCCTATCATCCTGTTCCACTTTATGTAATCAATTAGAGTTGTTGGATTGCAGTTCACAACTTTTGATGTTATTAATTCTATATATATATATATATATATAAAGAAAGTCATATAAGGTATGACTTACAAAAAAGAAAACTCGAGCAACTTGTGATAATTAAGGCACACTGTATCTACACAGAAAACCTTTCAGCCACGTTTGTCACTCATGTGTCACAACAGACAGACTTCTATTTTAGTCAATCCAGTTGTCTACACCGGCTGTGTATCGCCTTGCATGTGACTCATGTGTTACATGCACAGAAGCGTCAACCACAGGTGCAGTCAGGTGGACTGCAATCACAAGAAATTTCATTGTACAACTAACAAACATGACTAAAAAAACAACAAAAAAACACAAATGACCCTCCCTAACAAGCATCAGGGCAAAAATACACACAAAGGCAAGTACAAAGCATGATCATAAAAAGAGTCTATGCCAAAGCAACAGACCAGCAGTCGACTGCAGCTCAAAATAAAAATGATTTCATCCTTCCATCCAGTTCTCTTTGAGGATCACAATAAGAATTTCTTTCTATAGAGGCAAAGTCACACCTGTTCTAGTTGTGTCCAAAGGAACCTCATGACGTAAACAAATTTGTATTTGTCAGGCAGTTCATTTTTTGATCCCATTTGAATTGCACCATATGTATCCATTTGATGTGTGTCAGTTTAAAAGATAGTTTTAAAGATACTGGGGTAATGTCATCATAACCGCCTCTCTCCACAATCTCTGAAGATGTACCATTCATACTTATTTTGTCTCAAGGGGGCACAGTACAAATGGTGGGACTTTCCTTTTCCACACAACTAATGATGACAATATCAAGGAAGTGCACAGAAGGTTTTGCAAAAAAGAAATTGTCCATAAATAAAGGAATTTGTCCACAGTCTTCTGACAGATATATCTCTTTTAATTATAAATGCTGCATACAATCTATTCTTCTAGTGTTTAACACTTTGTATTTACATTTTTCAGTCCCCACTATATACACTGAGCAAAAATATAAACGCACCATGTGACACTTTAAATTTTAATTGCATTAGATTCTGCACAACATATTAAATTGTACACAATTTATTTTGTTGATGAATGTGGTACAGATTACTGTCCATTAGAACACAATAGTGGTGTGTGGCATTCAGGGACATTCATGTGGACACGGTGGGGCCAGTTGAAAGAAATCATAACTTCATATCTTGTGTGTCCACCATTGGCTTCCCGTAGAGCGATACATCGTCTTCTCATTGAGTTGACAATACTGTCAATTGTGGCCCGTGGAATGTTATTCCACTCCTTTTTGAGGGCTACACAGAGCTATGGGATGTTATCCGGAACCGTTGATTTGCAACATCCATGTCATGGTGACATCTGAGGAAATGTGACATTTTGAGGTGTCCTTTTATTGTCCCCAGTATAAGGAGTGTCTGAATACTGTTCACTCTCTTTGAGCAGCATCTGGACATGCCGCAGCTGTGTTGTGGGTGGAATCACTGGATCACAAAGGTAGTGCTCACTCGCAGAGATGGATGCAAAGTGTGGACACAAATCAAGAGAATTAATCATGTTTTACAATTATAAGACATCATGAGCTCATTTTGGGCCACGCATCTCATGTTACACAAATATTGCATTTCTATTCTTGCTCAGTGTACATATAAATGAAACTATACAACTATGAATGTTAATCAATGTTAGATCAGAGTTAGTTTGAATAAAATCACTGTTTGACTGTGTAATCCAGTCTGTAGGAGAACCAAACCCCTTCAAATGAACACCACATGAGCATATAGAAGACCATCCTGAACCAACTGGTGGACTTACATGACAGTCTCATATGGCTGTTTGTAACCTTGTTGGGTCCAGACTCTCAGACTTTTCAGTCCCAAACCAAATCTGAAGGTGTGAAACCTCACCTGCACCATGGTATAGACTAAGGCGGGATACACACTTAAAGATAATCAGGCTGTTTTTGACATGATTTTGCCCTGTCCAGACCAAGGATGGCAAAAACTAGATTATTTTATAAGATTGTCCTGTGGTCGGAGGTTTGTTAAGAGTGAATTTGTCCCGATAATCTGCTTCAAAACAGGTCGGGGCCGACAATCATAGATTTTAAACTCAATATTTTCGACGAAAAATCTTCATATGTGTGTGGGGACAGCCGATAACTCCAGGGCAGAGTTCTATACGGGTCCACTTTTCCAAACCTGCACCTGCCCGTACTCGAGTACATTAGACCCACAATCCAAACCAACCTGTGAATAAACACATTGTCTACACAGTAAGTAACTTTTAAGGGCTTTATTTCTGCCTAAAACACATGCCATCATTACATCTGTAATATGTGCTGCTCAATGACATCTGTGGGCAGATGTAAACAGATGTGAACCTCACTTCAAAATAAAACAAACCGGATGTGAATCAACCACGGTTACATTAGATGATAATCATCATTAAATGTTCTGACAATTATTTTCATCGACAGATTGTTATTTTTTTCCCTTCCTTGTCCTCTACCCACCCACATTTTGTTTAATTTTACCCAGAACTGCAATAATTCTTCTCTCTTTTTTTTTTTTTTAACCTGTTTCGTCTT
This sequence comes from Ostorhinchus cyanosoma, assembly GCA_029814465.1. Lineage (NCBI taxonomy): Eukaryota > Metazoa > Chordata > Actinopteri > Kurtiformes > Apogonidae > Ostorhinchus > Ostorhinchus cyanosoma. The sequence continues at coordinate 17,397,951 of JAPTYQ010000007.1, forward strand.
CTTCAATTTTGTTAGATCACGTTTGGACACGCCAGATTGCTGTCTTGGTGGACTAGATTCTAAATCAGTGCTGGGACAGAATCGTTACATGTGTGGTGTGCTGTGTTAAGATTATTGGAGCTAACCACACACAGTACAATCAAAACTGTTTAATGCCTGATTTTTTTGTCTTCATGTGTGGGGTCTGGAACAGATTTTTTTTAAAAATTGCTTATGATTTGGAAAATCCTTAGGTGTGTACCCTGCCTAAGCTTTTGGAGCGATTAAAAGTGGTGATTTGGATCCTGTACAAATTAAACAATAATTTGGTTGGTTCAGGTTAATACTTTGACCACTTACAGTAAGTTGTAAAAGACAACACAAATTAACAAATGGAAGGGGAAAAAAAAGGATAGAAAAAAATGGAAGAACTAAAAACTGAGCTGATTAAACAAATGCACACACCGTAGCCATGATCATCTATAAACTAATTCTTAATATGTATAGGGAGACACAGCTCAGTTAGATGACGATAGCAGGTGAGAAAAATATCATGCAAAGTGTTTTTATCTGTGTTGAAAACTGCAGAATGTAAGCAAAACTCCCCAGTCTGATGTATACAATATAAATAAAACATATGAAGTTCAGACTTTCAGGTGCGAAAATACATCTAATCACTTTGTTTGAATTACACAGTTTGTTTGTGAGACTCTATGCTGAAGCTGATGCATTTTGGTCATAACCCCATCCCCATCTTCTTGTACCACCTGCAGCTTAATCCTCATAACAATCTGTCATTACTGCACCTGCCTTTTAAATGTTACTGTGACCTCAGGCTGTGGACAGTATTTTCACACTTTTCCTTTAGCTTGATACTTCCCACTGACAACTGCGTTCATCCAAAACTCACCATCCAGTTGGTGTAGTGTCTCATCCACCTCCACAGAGTAACCATTCTGTCCATGAGTAAATATTAATCTTTTGCCAACAGACTGGATGACACTGGCAGAAAACTACTAGCCACTACTTCTAATAGTGTAGTACTTCTGGTACATCCAGAACACTGCTGCTCGGGTCCTCACTAGAACCAGGAAATACGACCATATTAGTCCTGTGCTCAGGTCTCTGCTCTGGCTTCCTGTCATTTAGAATAGACTTTAAAAAAGCCCTGCTTGTGTATAAGTCTCTCCATGGTGTAGTACCAAAGTACATCTGTGACATGTTGGTCCCATATGAACCATCTTGGACCCTGAGAACCTCAGGTACTGGTCTTTTGGTAGTGCTCAGAGTCAGGACTAAACAGGGTGAAGCTGCATTTCAGTTCTATGAGCTAAACTCTGGAACAGTCTTCCTGATGATGTGAGACAGGCCTCTGACGATGTTTAAGTCCAGGCTGAAAATGGCTCTGCTCATCTGTGCACAGAACAACTGAAAGTGTTCCATCCTCACTCTTCTCTTTTACATTATCTTAATTGATCATTATTTTTGTTTTGATTGTTTTAATTGTAATTGTGTGTTTTTGTCTCTTTTCCATTTTTTTAAAGCACTGTGAATTGCCCTGTCTATGACCTGTGCTATACAAATACATTTGCCTTGCTTTGCCTATTAGTAAGCTTATTTTACCCACAGATGGATTTGTTTACCATTTGATGCAGACTTTACTGAACAAATCATAAGTATTTAGTCAATCTCAATTACAGTGGTCACTTCACTGTTGATATACACTTTACATCAGTGGTATACATCCTAACCAGGGTGGGTTTTCTTCATTTTCTCATCACTACACCTCATTAGATTTTTTGTTACTTGTCAGCTTGTTGAGGAAAAAGTATCCTAGTACACTAACTCCAGCACCACAAATTATCAGTTTCAATGATTAAAACTGCAAACACCATTCTGTCTCAAAGGAGAAACAATGTAGTGTACAGACAAAGTGGAGATCAAAATATGACAGAACATAGCAACACCAGGGCCAAAAAAGTGATGGATGAAATTGCCACAGATATGTACAGGTATACAAGTAACAAAAAAAATGAAGTTGCAGTCTGTGTTGTACATAAGATGGTGTGATATAAATAAGAGGTGGAGAACTCAAGTCTGGCCACTGAGCTTGTGATGGATGAGATGTCATAATGACAACATGTTTTCTTTGCTCTAAAATTCACTGGTGCAGTGTGGAACCCTTACACAATCTACAGTCCCTCAATCAATCAACTTTATTATAGAACAGGCATCCAGTATAATTTTGTCAGATGTACTTTTGTTTCTAAGGATTTTCCAAAGCTGTTTAAATTTTGATTAATTAGAAAAGACAGGCTGCTAACTTAACAGCTGAAATATTTGCTTATTTATCTACAATGGCAGTGAACTCATTCAACAATCTTTACTTTGTTCATTGTATACTGAATGCTCAGAGAATGACTGCTGGCAAACACTGATAATTAAACACCCCTATTGAAAGGTGACATGGGAAATCTTAAATGTTTCAAGACAGCCAATACTGGCTGGCAACAGTTCCTGAATTTCTGTCACGACTCATAAACTAAAATTTATGCTAATTATTTAAATGTCAATAAATGCATTCACAACAACTATGGAAAGAATCGATGTGGTGTAATGCACAGTACCTGTCATGAAGTCCGATGGGCATCGTTTCTCCTCTGTGAACAGGGTGCTCCATACCCTCGCCAAGACCACACCTCTGAAGCAGAAAAACAAATTCTTTTTCCAATTGCTGTAAACCTTTCTTAAGAATAAGAATCTCATCCAAGAGTAGCACAATGAAGACTATTCAGACAACTGCAATAAGCAGTAACTATGCATGTCATTATGAATAACAGAATGTGTTATCTGATCATGACTGCAGCTTATTGGTGGGAAAGAGAAAAAAAAGTGTTTTGTTAAGTTATAGATTGACAGTTTTAACATACATTTAAGTCCTTATTTTCTGTAACTCAGCTGGCCAGTATATTTATATTTCATGACCAAAAATGTGTGCTAGCCAGCTTTCAATCTGTGGCTTTATGTTTTTACTGCATGTATGTGTCCTGGAGATGTGCAGAGCAGTGATTTATGATGAAGTTCATGTTTTTCCACCACGGTTTCTCCGGTGTTAAATTGCTGTACAGACACTGATGTCTAGTTTTATGGGTACTTCTTGACCTCCACCCCCTGTTGAAATGTGACAGTTGCATCATATTTCTAACTTGTTGCTTTGCACAGAACTAGGCTAATTGAAACTAAAAATACCTGACGCGCGTGCGTGTGACAGAGACAGTCAGAGCTACACTGACTCCTTATACATTTCAATCAAGTACTTATTAGCACATGAATGGATCACTATTTTTTTTAAATAGAAAATAGCAACGCTACCACACATTCTTTTGAAAAGTAATCTGTCCCGTTTGATTCTAGGTGTTAAAACACAGTTTTAACGCAATTTTGTGATACTTCAGTGAAGGACATGACAGTTTTCCTCTCCAAAGCTTTTGTGCGCTCAGAAAGACACGAAATCATTAAGGTTTGATGCTAGTCTTTTTTTCCTCAAAGCTAACGCTAACTACAAAAACAAAGATGCAAAGACAAACTCTACAGTGAGGTGGTTTACTTGTCTCTGGGCAAAAACTTTAGGTTACTATTACTGAACATGTCAGTGTTTAAAAGCCCGGCTAACCCCTTGTACTGTCACCAGAGAGAGGCTGTGAGATCATAGCTTTGCTAAATTTATGGCCATGTTGCCTGAGCACTGTCTCCAGTGGGAACAGGCTAAGAGGCTAAGCTAATGAGCTAAGCTAACCCCTTTATGTGAACATTGTCTCGCTTGACATGGTCCATGACTGCCGATTATTCAGCTAACACGTTATTTACTGTTAGACACTGTCGGCTGGCTTTGCTGGCTTGACTGATAAATGACTAAGATGCTAGCGTAAGTAAGTTGGATTAGTTAGGAGTTGGGGTGGTTGGTTGGGCTGCCACCACCTTCAAATAATTGTAAGTAACTGTCAGCCTAGTATTTGTTTAGCAAAATATGCAACATATGATACTTCAAAAACCGACCTCACCCTTAATATAATCTACAAACTTTTAAATAACCAAATCCCTACCTTCAGCGGCGAGATAACGATAACTAGCGTCCTTGTTTTCCTTCCAAGCCCTCAAATCCACTTATACACTGGAACCGCCTTCCTTATTTCACCCAATTGAATTGCCGCTTACTGAGAAAACAGGAGTATCCAAACTTTCTATTGGTTAAAGTGTATGGCAATCTTTTCTGATTGGCTCAAAACTTCCGTTACTAAATAAAGTGATCTAAAGACTTGTTTCTTTGAAGCTTGTTTGTTGTCCTTTATATATGTCTGTGTTGCTTTGCGTCAACAACTGTTAAGTGTGAAGACTTGAACCGAAGAAAAATCAAGCTTTTATAGATAGGAATAAATTATTTTAAAGGGACTGTCATCAATTATAACCAAAGTTATCAAGAACACATGTGAGGCACCAAAAAGAGCTCTGGAAACATGGAAACAATAGTCATCTTCATTAACCATGAAGCAACATAATTTAAGTGAATGTAGGCCTTTCACACAGCCGAGGCGTTTTACTTTTTTCTGAATAAGGATCTTTGATTTAAAAAAAAAAAAAAAAAAAAAAGATTAATAATAATAATAATAATTGGCCTGACATTTCATGTTCTCAGCCAAAAATATGCATCAAATCATGCATTTCCATGCCAGATTAATGTCTGTTATTTATAGTGTTAAGAGTTAGTATTTACAGTAAGACTGGCACAAACATCTAAAGTACTTTACTGTAGTGAAATATATTATGTATTTATCACCGAGTGATAAATGGTATTTAAAAAAGAAATTGTTTTGAGTGTAGTTCTCTGCATTTCTTATTAAGGGAGAAATCTCGTTTCAATTGTAACATGGCACTGATTATTTTTATTTCAATTCAACATTGATAACAATAGTCAGTCTCCATTATGACAAATAATAAAAGCAGTACTTAAAATGCAGTCAGGCTGCTTCAAAAACCACTTCTCCTTTGTCCTCTCAAATGATCAGTTCAGTTCATGTTATTAGTTAGCATATGTCTGTGTAGGTTCTCATTTGCCCAGGTCATTGTTTTTCTTAGTAGTTCTTCTCAGTTCAACTGGATTAGTTTAGGGCTTCTGAAAATGTTCCACCTCTCATCCAAAAGACTTCTTCAGTTCTAACTGGTGGGGGAAACTGGATTTATAAACCTGCAGGGGGAGTGCTCTGTGTTAGTGTTAATCCATATGCTAATAAATTTAATTGTTTGGGTCCTAGAGAGGGTGTGACCCTGAGGGTAGAGTTGATGGGGGGGTATTGTGTGGGAGTTTTGGGGTCATTGACAAGAGGGTGAGTCACTGTCCAAATCCTTCAGGGGGG
>JAPTYQ010000007.1:17414513-17426099 GCA_029814465.1 Ostorhinchus cyanosoma
AGTCAGATTAAGGCAAGCTTCAGGTGAGGACGTAACAAGAAATTATGTAATTATAAGAATCTAGCCCTGTTATTTACTTTGTATAATGGATAGCAAAGTTTTCATTCACCTTTAAAACAAAACAAACACCATATTTTCATCACTTATACGTCCCTTTGAGATTAAACTCATTCAGTCATTGATTGTAATCATCTGTTTTACAGTTAATCATAATCTCAAATGTACTTGTGTTGAGTGGTTCTGTCACAATAGCGGACACGACCAACACTTTCAGTCACATAGTAAAAGGGATATGACAGTGACCATGGCTTCTTCACGTTTCCATACATAAAAGCAAAAGCTAATTCATGACTGAACTGTTTTCCTGCAGCCATGACTACTCCTTCATTGTGAGTGGCTCAGAGGATAAATATGTCTACATCTGGAGCACATACCATGACCTGAGCAAATTCACATCTGTACGACGGGACCGCAATGACTTCTGGGAAGGGATTAAAGGTACCTGTGCTATTTACTAACTGAAAAACTGCTTTCAGATTCAGGAGTAAATCAATATATTGCCTTTGTCTGTACTGTTATTAAAGGTCTACTTCTTTTTCAGCTCACAACGCAGTGGTCACCTCTGCCATTTTCGCGCCCCACCCTGGTCTCATCGTTCCACAGGAGACTGGGGCAGAGAAACCTGAAGCAGAGTGCAAGAGTCTGGACTCCACAGATTCTGAAACTATCCCCTCAGGTACATAAAGTTTCCGAGCATCTTGTGTTGACTTATACAGACAGACTTGGCTGCTTTTTCAGTCATTTTAACAGCGTCGTCACTTACAGGAGCCCTGAAGACAGATCACACTGAGGTTCTTCTGTCTGCTGACTTCACTGGAGCCATCAAAGTCTTCATCAATGTTAAAAAGTACTGAGCGCTTCAGAGGTCATCAGCTCCTTGTGTTCACACCTGTCTGAGGCTGACTGGTCCTGGAGGTGAAGAACAGCCTGTCAGAAGTGATCTGAACCCATCCAACTACCTAACGGTTATTGCTCTGAAACCAAGAGCTGTCTGTAGCTTTTTCAGGAGAACAGGGACCCTTAACCGAAAGAGGGACTGGGTGAACTATGGACTGTGCAAAGACATGGAACTCCCTGTCATATTTCTATTTTTTATCTTTAATACCAAGCAACTGTGAACCGTTTGGCATTAAAAGCAGCCAACTGTGTGGTCTGAATAGATCCTGAATCTGTTCAGAAATGTACATTTAAAACAGTATGGTCAGAAGCGAGTTTAGTTTGGAGGTAAATTATACTAGTATGGGCACCTTACTAGTTTGTTCTAGTCCCACATTTGAAAGGTAACTCCCACAAATCGCAAGACACTGTCCTAATTGTGAGTCACAAATCTAAATGTGTCTTGTTTGTAAATGATTTAACAGTTGTTGAAAATAGGTGGTTTGATATGTCATTTACCTGTTATTTGTGCCTACAAAATCTAGATAGCTTTTTAAAATTCTCAAGCTGTCCAAAATATATCAAACACTTAAGCTAATGAACCAACGGTACAGGAAATCTGTATACGGTTACTAATGATTAGGGCTGGGTATGTGTTTTTGTTTTGTTTTGAACCAATACTGGCTCTTAATTACTTTTGATACATTTCTTTCTTCAATGAAAGCACATTTCATTATATAAAAGAACTGTAAATTTACTGTGTAACATTGCATACTTACTGCTTTTGTAAACAAAACCAAATGATGCTCTATTAATTTCCTCAATAAAAGTCCACACAAACTACAGAAGGGCTCATCAACATTAACAAAATCTAATCAGTACAACAATCACTTCATGTTCAGTCACAAATGAGAGAAGGTTACACATACTCATCACATCAGTGATTTTATTTAGTGCCAGAGCTTTGCAGCAACATTTCTGAATATCCTTTTAAAAACAAACATTAAAACAAAAATATATATAATTAGTAACAGTGTTCAAACTTCATTATACAAAAGAGTGCTGAATCTTGCTTGGGAACAAGGGAATGGAGTAGCTGTCAGTCCCTTTTTGAAAAGCACTGTGTTGCAAAAGAGTGTTTTTCAACCGTTGGACACCAGCAGGCAGATGCAGCACAGTAGTTGAAGGTGGGTCCAGAGCTGAGAGTCAGTGTTTGCTCTTCTTGTTCTTCTTGTGGGAGCGATGTGGTGACCGTGACCTGGACTTGTGTGTCTTTCGATCTGGGGATGGTGAGTGAGAATGTTTGGACCATTTTGGAGACCTCGTCCTGTAGAAAAGGTGAAGCACATGGTAAGAGGTTGTTTGTGGCAAGGATTTAAAAAAAACAAAAGGAAATGTCACTTGCTTTGAAGGAGAAGTGCTCCCAGATTTTCGGGCCTGCTCAGCAGACTCTCTACTCCGCCCTCGTCTCCTGCTGCCATTGTCGCCTCTTTTTCTGTCATCCTTTGACTTTTCTCTTGATGTGGATCTTTTATTTTCTCCATCTTTTTCAAATTCCTGTTGGACATGGCGAGAAATACTGATTTAACACGTAAAATCCAAACTGCTACCACTATGATTTTCCTGGTCTACAGGTGGCGCAGACAGACACAGTTCAAGAATTAATCTGTATTTACTCAATACAATGTGTGCAATCCACAGAACACACCCTCTGTAGCAGCTTGTTCCTGTAGTGCTCCACCTGTTGATGTATACTCATTCCAGACTTCCTCTGTCTCTTGCCAGATTCCAGTTCATCCTGGACCTTCATCACCTTTACCTGTGTCAGAGATAGTGTTACCCACAATCCTTATGGGCAGGTTGAAGTTGATACAAGCCTCTTGGTGCCATTACACAAGTACAACAATATTTACTAATGTGTCGATAAAGTGATGAATAAATCCTGGAATGATCAGATGACCAATTTTACAATAATTATAGACAAAGTAAAATCAGGAAAAGTATGTAACAGGAAATGCAGACAAATGAACTGCTGGTCATTCGGAGCTCCCAAAAATCAACGACACATCTTAAAAGGGATAAATTAAGATCCAGATCATATGGGTGTCCAAGTTGTAGGTTATGAATGAGTGGGTTCTATATGGGCAGCTTTTGCTTATGCTGTTGAAGGGCTCTGAACATTTCCCGTAGAAGCACATGTATATTGGATAACATAATTCAAGTGGGAAAACTGAACAATTTAATGTACTTCAAATGTAAATATTAGCTTCTGCTAACAGCAACAGACTGCACCCATCACATGGATTATATGACACAAACCTCGTGTATCTACTTGAAAAGAGTGAGAACATTGATTTTTTTTTTTTTTGACTTGGTTTGAGTAATGATTAATTCATCCAGCTTTACATTTACATGAGGAAAATGTGCACTTGCCTCCAGCTCTCTCAACCTTTTCCTTTTGCTCTCAGACATTTGAAAACGCTTGAGGGTGCTCTGGAAGTCTGCACTGTCATATTTGGATGATGAAGAGCTGGAGTCGTCACTACTGCCGCTTTCCGAGTCCTCTCCTCCCTCCTCGTGGTTTACTCTACTGCTAGGTGGTAGAGGAAAAAGATGACGTTCCGTTTACACTGCGTAAGCCTTTAACGGCTGATGACAGTTGACACACTGAACCGACTGTGGAGGCCTTACCTTACATTCACTTCATCTTCACTGTCCTGCTCCTCCACAGTGTCCCACTTAGATTCGGGCTTGGCTGTGGAAGGAACAGAGCGATGAATAGGATCACAAGAGGCATGTTAGAGGGTTACACAGAGGACATGGTGACCTGGGTTACCTGGAGAAAATGTTCCTGTATCGCTCGTCTGCTCCCATTTAGACAAAGGCACTCTGGAGAGAAGAGCACTGCTGTCTTCCACTGAGGGAAAAAAGAACCGCTGAATCAGGACAATAGACGCCATCAGAATTTTTTATATATATATATATTTTAAGATGGACCATTTTGCTCAAGTAGATGGTGGTCAGCACTCAGCACATCCCTATTGTTGAGAAATATGCAATAGTGCTAGCACAGAAGCAAAGCAATGTATTTTAGACACAGTAAAGCACTTTCTGTGTTAAATGTGCCATCTGATGGATAACTAAAAGCTTTTCTAGCATCTGCTTTCAAAGCCACCAGACTGCAGTGATAAAAACAGCAATTTTATCTTGCAGAACACAGGAGGTACTGGATCTCCTGCTGCTTTAATCGGTTTATTTATTAGTTTGAATCTGAACAAACTAAACACCAAAGTCGTACAATAACACAACAAACTAACTGATAAAAGTAGCAGTAGACCAGCCACTGCACAATAAAATCCCTATTTTAGTCATGGGAGTATGATGACTTAAAAGTAATGTAGATTTTTTTTCCCCAGGTGGGCCTAACTGACTAATATTATTTCTGCTGCTGTTGCTATCTCCAATAGTAGAGTGTGCAGGCCTGTCCAGAGTGCTTCTCCAAAATGTGACCATACACAAACTATGGGTAAGTACCTCATACAACTACACATCAAAGAATTCCCACTAACCCTTAAAGTTATTTTTTGTTGCCCAGATAATTGTTGACAAGTGACACAAATTATGCTTCAGGTTAAAATCTGAGTGTTTTTAAATACGACTTACATGGCATCCCATCAATGTCATCCATGGTAGCTCCTAAGGGAACACCATCAATGTCATCGACAGGGACTCCATCCAGAGGGTCCCAGCCCATCGGGCAGCCGTCCAAGTCGTCCCCAGCTCTTTCCAGAAGTGCCCCATCCATTGGTGCCCCATCGAGATCAGAGGACGCTTCCTATGAGAAAAGAGCAGAACTCTGTGTGTTTATGTGCAAAGGTTTTTTAAAAAAAAAAAAAAAAAACATTTATACATAGCTTTTCATTTTACAAATGCAGTTATTGTCTGTGATGAGCAGATATTCAGTTTACCTCTGCTGTTTCCATCATCTCCTCTCCCACTTTGGCAAAGCCCAGGAAAATATTCTGAAGGTGGATTAGATAAGGCTCGGGGTATATGGCCCACTCCTCCCATGCTCTAAAGCAACTCATGACCTTTTGCTGTAGAAATGGAAAATCAAAATTCAACATGTTTTTTGTTGCTGTTATCAGTAAATGTCACTGTGCGAGTCAATGACAGACTCCTTTACCTTAAACTGTTCTGCCTGCAGCCTAGCTTGTATGTTTTTGTACGCCACATTGAGGTCACCAAATATCTGGGTTAGCTTTGCTTCAAAACTGAAAAGACAGAGAAAGAGACAAGATGTTACTGCTTTCAGATACAGAGATTTTGATAGAGGGGTCAAAGACAACACGAGGGCAAGTGTCTTACTATTTACGATAATACGATGCACCAGCTACTTTGGCACAGGAGTTGTGCAACAGGTCTGAAACAAGATACAATCTGGCAATCTGAAAGAACAAACAGAAAATAAATCACCTACACTGTACAGAAAAATAATTTAACTTTTCACATTAAGATGTCAAGGAAGAACACTAACTTTCTTCTGAAGAGGCGTCTGAAACAAAGCCAAAGACTCAGTGATAAGTCCTACTACTTCCTCTGCTGCCTCTGCTCGCTCTAGACAAAACAGCATTGCGTTGGCAATGTCTTCTCTCCGTGGAGTGAGTTCTTTAAGCAATGTCTCCAACCTCTGTTTGTGTCTGAAAAGAAAGATCAATGGAATCAATTTCATTCAGGTATTGTGAACTATGGCAATACATGAAACCAAATTCACTGAATTAAAATAACATTTTAGTTGTTGAATGATCTGAACAGTGCCTTACTCAATAGAATTTCTAAATGTTCAAACTAAATATACAATGTGTCTGCAAAGTCTCTTTACAATTTGAAATTATTATTACAAAAGTAATTGAGGAGATATGTTAATCCAATCTGTTCTACGTACTCAGTGATTCAAAGTTTTTAATCACATTGTGGGAGCATACGCACTTGAATCATTGGTCCATTTTTCTTTAATGAGAGATCAATTACTGTAAATGTTTAATTGATATTTTGACTGAATATGTGGAAACACAACTGGATGATCTTCAACCAACATTCACTTTCCAGGTAAATGATGCAACACCACATTGGGAACTGCATGTTGTTCCAATATCAAACATTTCCAGACCGGTGGATTGGAAGGGATGACCCAATTCCCTAGACATCTCATTCAGCAGCTTTCAGATTTCCAAGGGGTTTTGTTATAGATATCATGTATCGAACAAAGATACAGGAAATCAAAGACCTGAAGCCAAAGATCATTGATGCCATTATTACCACTGATGAGGCCGTGCTACAGCCAACCTGGCAAGAAATCCAGTACAGTCTTGCTGTGCTTTGTGCAACTAATGCTGCTCATATAAACGTGCATCTACTTTTCATTTGTAATAGTTTTCACAGATTTGTCTATTCATCTGCTTTTGTCCTACATTTAAATATAAAAGAAACTTAATGGACACCCTGTACACTGCATTAGTTTCAAGTTAAAGTATTTTTACATCATGGTTTGTCTTTTATGACTATATGTTTTAAAAATCTATTAAAATCAGAAACTGTCTATAACACAGGAATATAGTTGATATTTAATTTTGTGGCTGTATTGTGACTTTAACTATGACAGCTTAAGATACTTACTCAGTTTTCAGCTGCCCTTTCTTCACCTCTTCCTCAGGTGTAATACCCTCCTCCACCTCTGGTTGGTCTTCACCTCTCTGTGAATAGTCGTTTAGGATAGGGGGTCTCCACAGTGAACCTCCCCGAAACATACGGAAGTCTGTGGTCCTCCACTCAGTTGGGGACTCTCCCTGTAATGAGGTTAAAAATTAGCAACAGAGACAGTCACATAGAGATACTTAACACATTACATTGATCTAACAGATTGTGTTTACATGGGAAATCGTATCCTGGTTAAGATGCTCATTCTGTGTTTTTTTTTTTCATCTTACGGTGTTTACATGGAAAACTAAAATCTGCTTAGTCATATCCCAGTGTACTCTGGAAATACGACTATCCTGGTCACTGTTTGCACAGGCACCAATTCCTGTTTACAACACAGTGTTTCCCACCATGACCTAAGTTGCTTCACTTTGTGTTGGGAAATCAGTGTCACCTAACCTGTTTACTACAGACTTGAATAGATCAGCATTCCAATTACTTGCCTCATATACACTATATGGACAAAAGTATTGGGAGATATTGAATTCAGGGGGTTTCTATCAGGGGTGTGGGCTACAAAACAATCATGACAAATATAATATACTTTTATATTGGGATAAATATCATTGCATTGGTTAGCTTTGTTTAAATTCTTATGTTTGCCTCTAAAATGCATTAGTTCATTTATCTCGACATTGACTTATTTATTAATTTTTTTTATCCATTTGTTTTTTTTCTCCTATTAAACTTGTAGGAAATATTGATGTTTATATCCCAAATCATTAAATTCATCCTAAGTGAGTTGTGAAGAAAGTAGATGGTTAGTTGTGGTAGAAAATTATTATTTAGTCAGAGCATGAAATTTATTTTTAAAATTTAGAGGTAGAACATTTAAAATCATAGTCATGGATAAAAAAAACTAAATAACTGTTGCTAGCAATTAAGTAAAAACCATCTCAGAGGCATTTCGGAAGCAAAGATAACAATTTAAACCAAACTAGCCAATGCAATGATATCCATCACAATATAAAACTATACTATATTATGACATTTGTTATTATTGTTTTGTAGCCCAAACCCCTGTTAGAAAAGAAAGACCTAAATTCAACATGTCGGAATACTTCTGTCCATACAGTGCATGGACTATATTTGTTGACTGCTCTGGAAGTGAGATGCTTATGCTGCTCCCATTGTGTTTTGGTTATGTCACTGAGCTGAAGCAGCACCTGTATAAATTGTCAGCAAAGGTCAGAAACCAGCATAAGAAGCATACCTGCAACAGTAACCTGCTTTCTTTCAGAATACCCCACCTAGTATAATCAGGCTTCTCAAAATAGGATCTTTTCCTTGTTCCTGAACTTCAGGTATGATGCTACAATACTCCAATCCATGTGAACATATATAAATATATAAAACCATCCATGTGGAAGGGTTTCCTCTGTCCTTCACCTCATAATAGTCACACACGTTAGACAATGATTTACAACAAATGCTCTGTAAACAAATTCCTTAAACTGTAACTCAGAAAAAAAACATCTGCTTACGTGGAGGATGGAGTACAGTTTCCAGCGATAGTACACATGATCTTGGCTTTTGTTGTCAAACAGAAACCTGACACAAATGGTAAAGTAAAAATATCAGCGTTCCACAAGGCCACTCACATAACCAACACACAATCATTTGCATAAAACGTCTTACCTGTATTCTGGGTTGTTTTTCTCCTTGTTCATTATTATGGCTTCAAACATGGGCCCTTCACGCACCACAAACTCTATCATCCTGTGAATAAGGAATAAGAGATTCCTGTGGGGAAACAGAGTGTATCAGACCAGGTGTGCGTTAAAGAAACACTCCTCCCTCTGTCTTTCAGTTACAGTATGAGATCTCAAAAACCTCTTTGTACTGAACTAGTGACCCATGAAAAGTGCCGAACAGAGGGGTTCCTGAAAATGCTGCCACATAATTAGGAGACATTTCACTGTACAAAACCCTGCATCAGCTTATACTCATATTCCTGGGTCGCTAGGACAGTTTAAGGGTCAAAAGATATCATAATGTAACAAGGCAATGCAAACTTCAGTTTAAGAGCAGATGGCCCCAATCCAAAGTTTATGCACTTACAGCAGCGTCTGTACATTTTAAAAGGCTATTTCAATGTATTTGTATCAGTGTGTTTTTTTATGAAACCACAGAAACTTTTCGAAATAATCAAAGAGGATACACATGGTTCTGATTAAATTTTGTGTCATGTGTACTTTGACTTGTACTTATGCACTTGTTAAGAAGAAAAAACAAGTAGGTCACATGGCTCTTTAGTATACATACCAAACTAGAGAGTATATGAGCTGAATTTAGCAGCACCGTAGTGTCACATATAACAGTTTGGAACTGCTGCTGTGGATCATGACTGTAGATTGGGGCTTTTGGCCTGAATCATCTTTGAACTAGAGCATCAGTGAACAGTAATTTCATGCAGTGTTGCTGATTATGTGTCAGATCTACCACTGCAGTTACTTTTATCTAACTCCTCTAGTCTTCGGTGGTACCTTCTGTAGTTGGATTTGTGGCACTAACAACAACACTACCTGTGACGTCATCTGGCCTGAGTTATTATTAAATAAATCTGCCTTCTAGCTGTATCGGTCTGCAGTGTCTCAGCCAACCCATGGAAAATAATAGGGGCTAAAACATTATCCACTGTCGCCAACAAAGTCTATTGTCTCACTTCATAGCTATAAAAGCCTATTACAGTAAAAGATAGAAAAGAAACAAGGAAGTGTTAGTCAGGTAGAGGTAGAAAGACATAAAAATGCCAAAAAAAAAAAAAAGCTTATATCTAGCCATGTATTTTCTATCTGAGGACAAGTGGACTTCAACAACAAAACCCTCCACTTTTACAGCTTGGGTTCCATGTTACATACTATTTTTTTTTCTTCTTGTCTAAAACAATCTCTACAGATACAACAACAGTACACCACAGCCTCTGTCCAACAACACGTGTGTTACAACAGCTTCAGTTGTAGTAAGAAGAGTGTGTGTACCTTTCTGTTGGGATAACCACTTTGACTACGGCTTCGGACAGAGTCTGTTTGTGAAGTCAAATCAAATAGTGACAATATTAAAACGTGAGTACTTGTACAGATGAAACACTGCAGGATACATACAGCATAGAAAACGATGATGGCATTCAGAGTCAGTGAAATGGGGGAAGGGGGACACAGCTATGTCACTGCAGTGAATTATTTAACAAATTAGAAATTCTGCACACTTTCTAAGCTAATTTATGTAAAAGAGTTAAGACATTAGAATTACCATTGAAAATAGCCTACTACTTGGAATTTTTTCCCTGCATCACATAAAATGACACCACACATACAAGCTGGGCAATGAAAAAATGAATGAACAAACATGCCAGGTTTTTACAATGACAGATGGTTCTGGGAAATTACACTAATCTTTGATACAATCTCATTCTCAGTGCCTGCTGAAGATTACTGCAATGTGGTTAGATAAAATGACAAAGTAATCATTTATGTTATTTGATATTTTTCTAAAAACTGTTGTAAGCTACTCATAATACAGATATAAGAGCAGGCTGTAATTTCCTTTTTTCCTGTTATAGATCACCAACATAACCAGTCCAGTGCAACATTCTTTACTTGTCACTAAAATATCAAAGCCATAGTAAATAGACATAAACAAATCAGACACGTGTAGACACCCCAGAGAGTTGAGATCATGTTACCTTGTCAAAGTCCCCTTTAGATACGCCCAGCGGCTTAGTGAAGTCATTGCGGAAGCGATCCCTTGGCTGTGCATTGAAGGGCAGACCAGAGGGGGGAGGTGGTGTCGCCCTCACCCCCACTGGCGTATAGAGAGGCTGAGGTGGAATCCGAGCTGGTTTACCCCATCCGAGTTTCATTTCAAAGCCCATAATGACTTTACCTACAAAAAAAAAAAAAAAACACATCACAATCACATACAGTATGAAACACTAGCACACAACAGGCACTCCAGTGGCCTGTAAATGGGACATATTTTTGTGAGTCAGCTGTACCATCGAGTGCAGCCAAGGCTCTCTCTGCGTCTTTCCGTGTCATAAATGCCACAAAGGCTCTGTTGGACGTCCTGCAGCGCTCCTCGTCTGTTCGGGGCCACATGATCTTCACACTGGCCAGAGGACCATACTTACCAAACTCTTTGCACAACATCTCCTCATTCATCTGAAAAAGAACCAAAATGCACAACAAGAGATATGTATTTTCACCTGTATGCTATGCTGAACCAATTAAAGGGAGTGTGCTGTTTTACCTTTGGGCTAATGCAGCTAATGTAGAGGTTAGTGGTCGTTGGCACAGTTAGGTCATCATATAATGCTGTAGAAAGACAAAAACATTCGGTTACAATAACAATACAGTAAATCAGTACTACTAGATGTGCTTATATATTAGGGCTGCACAATATTGGAAAAAACTGACATTTTTTTTAACCCTGCGATATGAAAAAATACTCAGGAGGATATAATAGCTGTGTGGCGCCGACATAAATGCTCAAACGAATTAGTTGTGTTTCCTCTCACTGTGGCGACAGGTGCAAGGCACACACGGACACAGAACATGTTTTTCAGTATCATCCTTCTTGTAGCCGAAATAATTCCAGAGAACTGACGTAGCTTTTTTTTGTCACCAAGTCTTTGTTTTCGGTGATTTTCTCTTGTTCGTTGCTCATTTTTCAATGTTGTTACAACTGACTAGGTCCATGGGCAGGGGCGTGGTCTGCTTCGGCAAACTGATTAAAAACAATTGTGATTGGTGGATCACTGTGCGTAGTGTATGTCAGGTACACAGGTTGAAATTAGATGAGAACACACTGAGTTCATTTGCCTCCTACATTGCAGGACCTGCATTGTACCTATTGCGCACACGTACATTGCAATGACAATACACTGTGCAG
>JAPTYQ010000007.1:17432228-17445218 GCA_029814465.1 Ostorhinchus cyanosoma
ATGCGGTCCCGACTCAGGGCTATATAAACACTCATAAGATTTAGTGTTACTACACACACACACACACACACACACACACACACACACACACACACACACACACAGGTTTATATACATTTATACCCGAAGAAACCTATTCTCTCATTAATTCACATTTTCACCTAATACAGTATCTTATAACCTACAATCTGACTCATTTTTCTTCATTAGTGACTGAAACTTGGTAAAAATTTCACTGCCTTTATTCTGTAGACATCATACTTGTAAAACAGTGTATTCTGTCTGCCTGTGTAACTCAACTATGAACAATTTATACAAAGCTCATCGAAGACGGGCCCAGTTAAGTTATGCACCGTAGCACAACAAAGACAATGGAAACTATATTCTAAACAATCAAGAATCAATGAGCAATAATGGCCACGAGTGAATTAACAGCAATGAAATCATGAGAGCATGAGTGAATGAACAACAAGGCAAATGATAAAATCACTACTGAAAAGCTCAGGTGTGATTAACAGCTGCAGGTATTTTCTAAGAGAGACAACTTATTAAAAGACTAAAATGAAAGTACAATAACTTTATTCTACATTAATACCAGCAATCTTAAAAACACACTTGATTTTGCTTTAGAAAGTTCCAGGGAAACTAATAAACCAAGCTAAATTTGTGATACTTGTAAACATTTTGTTCATGGTAAGAGTTTATACGTGAGCTGGCTGTCATAAATACCACCAGTGTAACCAAAGAGGCTGTTGGTCAGTCTTGGAGGCACTTAACGGGGGATATTTTGGTTAAAATGAGTGTCAGAGGTGTAGGTATTTATTGGACTGACTTAATGAGCTGAGACTAAGTAAGAGCCCAAGACAATGTGTTGCTTGGGTTCAGCAGAAGGGTATGTGGTTCATTTAAGTGCCTGTATGGTGGAAAAATTGGTTTTGAAGAGTCCCATTAGAGCACACATATACAGAGGGGCTGTAAGGGGAGAAAAGTGGTGTTGATTGTATAAGGTCATGACTGAAAGGAGCACTAGAAAACAGAACACCAGTACAAGTCCATTTTTATTAGATAGTAGTCAGTATCTGTATTTGTATGATGTAATTGTAAAACATTAAGGCTGTCAAAATGAACACATTAACGTGGATTAATCCATCATCATGATTAATCAGATTAAGAATTTTTACGCAATTAACCCATCTGCAGCACAAAATGACTGTAAATGTCTCTGCTAACACATTTTGAGCAGTTTGTCCAAGTAGAGTTACTGTTGCGCATGCGTAAATGGGCAGTTGATCCGGTAGTGACAGGCAACAGAACCAACCCATAAAGATGGAACACAATAACAGGACATTGGCCCTCTGGATAGAAATATGAGGACAAAAAAACCCAAGATGGAACAGTTTACCGACATAAAGTATTATGCACACTCTGCAGGAAGGACTTTTTTTTTCATTGAAGCACTTCCAGCTTCAAATACCACATTAACGCAAAGCATACATTAGTTGGGGGTCGCACATCTTGCGACAAACATGTTAAGTGCATATATATTCTATTCTTTCTTGAGTCTGTTTGCTCATACAAAACGAAATGTGATTAATATAGATTAAAAAGGAATGATCTTTTCTAATCAACAATAATCCACAGTAACCCTGTGATTAATCTGATTAAAAATTGTAATCCCTTGACAGCACTATTAAAAACCTTTACATTAAAAAAATATTATTAAAATGTAAAAGGTGGCTTGCACTTTTTCCTTCAGTCTTGCATGAAATCATAAAATCTATTAGAAGCAGAATATTAATGTTACAGTGTTACATTTTTTGGGTTTGGATTTTATGGCATAGATGTTATGGCTCCCAAAGGGATATTTCTTCAAATCCCTGATGGCATCTCTGCACATAGGCCCAGTAGCATTATGAGGACACTCATGGCAATTATATATTTTTTTTTATTTAATCTTAACCATTACAATTGAATGCCTATGTCCTATCTACACATATTTACCCCTAAGCCAAAAACCAAGTCTTGATAACCTCAAGAAGAGCTTTAAAGGTGCATCTGAAGGAACAAACTGGACAGAATCCCAGTTTATGTCATTGCTTCAGTGGATGAACATTCAAAGTGAGTCTAACAAAAGATAATAAAGATTATATTTTAGTGATCAATTCTATGATTTGATAACTTTTATTTTATTTTATTTTATTTATAATTCATTGTGTTTGTATTGTTTCATCATCTCTGACAATAATGATTCCTCTGGGGGTCAAATGTATGGATATCTCAGAGGGCCCTCATGAGGGGCCCCTACTTACATATGTGTCCTGCACAAGGGGGGCCCCTAATGGGAGTGTGGTAAGCAGGTGTAAAAGCCTAAAATGGCCACCATACCGTGCTTATCACAATTAGGCCTGCCACCAAACAGCAGCATCACCTCAGAAGCCCATCCCCTAGCGTCCGTCCCGGGAATGAGCCCTATGCGCATGGGCGGAGAGGCTGCCGCTGTGCGCTCTTATTATTGTAAGAGTAAATTTCTTTTTTACGAAAATGGCGTCTAGTCAGGGAGGTGTGGGAGCTGTCACGGCTCTACAAAGCCATCACTACTCTAGCGGACCTCACTGGAGCCCGGGCAACAGCCAGTACCAACACCAGCAACAGCACCACACGACGCGCAGCCTGGACCGGGCTTTGGAGGATGCCGTGTGCTCGGGGATCCTGAACCTGAGCGGTAGGAAGCTGAGGGAGTACCCGGGGATGAGCTACGATCTGACCGATACTACACAAGCAGGTGGGTTGGCGGACACGCACGGAATCCACGAGAGCCCCTTTTTGCGTAAATGTACCCATGGATGATGCCTATGCGTAAAATGTGAATGCACCACGACCGCATTGTGCACGGATTTTGTCTGATTCCTTCGTACAGGGACGTGTTCACGTGTAGATGACAGCATTTAAGGGGAAATACTATCTACAGAGGTGGCTTTTGTAAATGCACAATTGCACTGGTTTCACTCCCATCCCACCAGTTTGCTGCACAGTGGGTTCGGCTGCTGTTGTGTGCGTGTTTTGGTCGACCTCAATAGCTTTGAGTAGCCCCCCTTGAGACACATGAATGAGACGGCAGGCGCACCCAAGTCAGGCGCTGCGCAGTGGTTTGCACGCCGACCTGCAGTTGATTTGGCACCGGGCAGCTGGAGCAGAATACGAATGAACACAGACACCAGGTTTTCATTCGAACACACCTTATCTCATCTCATTTTTTAGAGACTGTCTGATACACACCCAGGCTTTGATTTTGGAGATTTTCGACACAGACAGACAAAAGATGCAGGGTAGACTGCTTGCAGCCTCACCCCCCCTTGCTTGCCTGGGTGCATATGCCCATATAATCTGTCAGAGAGGAAGAACACACTCTGCTTTTGGTTTCTTATGTTCCATGATGACTATGCTTTAGTCCCATGTGTTGTGTTAATGGGAGGTCATATTGTCCTATTCTGCACAGTTTAAACACTCAGGTCAGCCACTGGAACACATTTTGTTGGAGGCGGCTGTGGAATCAGAGTCAGGTCATTCATACTGCGTTTGTGAATTACTTCAGAAATGTGCATATTTCTACTATAACCAGGCTAAATAAGTAACACTTCCATAAAATGATGATGAATTTGTCCATTAGTCAGTCATTCTGATTGGTGCTCAGTCATTATCAGTGGATGCTGGATTTCAGATTGATAGTTTCCTCCACGTACCATATGGTGCTACTCTTTGTCATTTGCAGTTCATTGCAGGCCACTGATTTGTCACAGAACCCAAACCCTTAGGGATTTACATTTTATGCTCGGAGATTGTCGTGCATCCTGGACACAATGTAGTTTTTTTCAGTTCATGCAACATAAGAAATGGCCTAAATAGAGAAAAAGCCAACATCAATTCGAAATTGATAGAGTTAATCTGCCTATGAAGTTAATAGCAAAGGAAGGGGATTCAAGTTAAGTAGATTTTTCCATTGTAGACACAACAGAACCTACGTCTGTGGAGAAATCATGGAGTGGCAGCTTAAAATGTAGTAATATGACTTATAATTACTTTTTATTTATTCTTTAATACCATCTTATGGAGATTTTAAACATGTCTGCCTGTTGTAATTTCACTGTCTCACTGATTTTGATGTTTCCATAAACAGAGTGACTGCCTGACTCTTGTATTTCATTTCTGATATACTACCCAACCCATAAGTGTATTTTGAGCTCCAACTCATACGATGATTTATCATACATACAATATGATAAAGACTCTGTGTATTGTTTTCCTGGAACGCGGCTAAGCTTATTCCATAAATACGTACAATATATTCGCTGCCTTTCAATGGGAAATAGATAAGACAGAGTTGATAAGCTATGTCTGTATTGCTGGTTTGACTGCATTTCTGTAATATTCTGTCTTAGTGATAAGCTTTCTTTATCAGAGGAAAGTCTACCTAGATTGGAGATTGTTGCATAATGGATTTTCAAATACAGTAACTGTTGTAATTTGATAGTGATGCTGTTATCAATAGTGCGGGTTATATAATGCTGATAGTCATCAAACGAGGTATGAAAGCACATCTTTTTCCACATCTCCCATGTTTTATTTAGACTGTGACTAATCTGGCAGTATTGAATGCTGCAATAAATAACATCTTCATTTCAATACGTTGAGTGAAATGTGTGATAAAGGGAAGTGTCACTTACTTCCAAGTGTGTGAGGAGAGATCACACATCTCACACCAGCATCATTAGCATCACTTACAGATACTGTAGTTGCAGTTGGTTGATAAATGAATGATAAAAAGTTCAAACACAACTGAAGTGCTCTACAAATATTGTATAGTCTTACCAAAGAAGTCAATAGGTGCAGCTTTCTTATTTGTTTAATTTTGGCTCAAATCCTCACTTCTCATTGCCTTTGTGAACAGCATCAGTAATCTGACACTCTTTGCATATCAAGTATTTGGCAACCTCCGATAAAGCAGAAATAACTGACTTCTCTGAGGACATTTTGTAACCATGTCTCTTTGCTCTTTATCTCCCCTCAAAATTGAAAGCTGTAATAGTTGAATACTTGCATCTGCACATGTGGAGAGCATGACAACTGAACATTATTATTTCGGATCATGTTGATTTTAGAAGTGAAATTGCGTTTCAGAGGATGTAACCAAGTGGCCTCCATCTGACTAATGAGCAGCAGTCAGTTCCGGTGTGTGTGGACAGAGGAGAGGCCTACTCACACAAGAGTGTCTGTTTGCAGTGTGCTACTGGCAGTTTGGCTAGAGTCCGTTTGTTTTCCCATGGGAAAGTGCACAAGCTTTGAGTGGATGCCCTGACCTTGGAGAGAGAACCTGGACAGATGTTCAGGTTCATATCCCAGCATGCCTCTGCCTGCCATTACCCTACCTCGAGGGGATGAACACACGCTTAACAGTGTTAGGTGCTTTCACTGTGTACTGTGTTTACCCATGTGCATTATATTCAGGTATAAAAGATGTGTCGACTGCAGGATTAACCGCTGTGTGTGAGGGAGCTAAGAAGGATCATATTACTGTAAAAAACGGTTGTGTAGGCTCCTAAATCACTCACTGCTGTCATCAGAAAATGGAGGCAATTGTTACTGTAGTTTATATTCCCGTTTATAACTCCACCTCTGCACATAACTGAAAACTGCACAAATCTGTCACCACACTCAAGACTTTCTCTTTCATACTATTTTTTGTAATTTTTTTTACATCATCTGTGAAGGATTTGATGTCAGAGCCGAATAAAGCTTCAAAAGAAAAGAACAAAAGGTCAAAGAAAAGATAACGATGTGTAATATTTCTCAACTACGAATTAAAGGTCCATGTGGTAAGGATTTAGCAGCCAAAAAAAAAAACCAAACCAAAAGCTGTCAAATTTATCATGGATCATGTCCAGACTGACTTCACGTGCAGTCTGGAGCTAAATGAAACAGGTGGCAAAATGAACAGAGTGAATTTTATAATTATTTTTATATCTCAAGCTGTAAAAATGCTTTTTTGTTGCTGCATTCCTAATACATTTGGTCCTCCTAGATAACATGTGAAGGACAATCTCCACAAGGACAACCATATTAAGGTGGCATTCTTATGTTTAACCAACAGTCAGAAAAAAACAAATGTTAGCACTAATCAAAGTACAAATACACTGCAAGCCAACACACTGCTCTTACTCATACATAGTCTCCTATCATACTTAAATCACAATGAATATTCCTGGTACAAGCCCTATGCTGTCTTTCTTTTTCTGTCATGGCTGCAGTGTGAAGAATAGCAGGCCCTGCTGGGTGGCTTCAAACCAGAGCTGCCAAGGAAGGAGGTTTTTACAGGAAGACAAAAAAAAATTGCATGGTGAATTGTATTGTAGAGAAAATCTGTGGCTGTTATTCACAACATCGTACCATTTGAGTGTGAACATTGAGAAGCTCGGTCATAAAAAAACAAGAAATCTAAATTCCATCTGAGTGTTTCTTTCTTCTGGGCTCCTGTTAAATGTGCCACTGCATGTTCAGACAAGACGTATGCATACCTGTCAACGAAAAGCAACACATTATGAAGGCACTGTTCTATTTTTGTTCCTGATCTACCAAGTGAACATGAATCTTAGAAATTAGTGAGTATTTTCTTTTGTAATTGTGCTTATTATGTAATAAATTCACTTTTCTCTTTATGCCTCATTATGCTACTTGTCCAGTGATTTCCTGTCTGTCCCCAGGGCATTAAAGGCATTGCGTAGTAATGATCCAGGGCAGTAACAACATGTCTTTTTGGAAATATGACTCTCATGTTTGCCTTGCAAATGTCTTATGAGGCAAGTGTACCTCACATCCCTTTAGTTGCTCAAGACATTTCTCTTTTTTCTCTTGTCCAACATCAGATTTAACAGAAACTCACATAGTAACAAAGCAACATGGTACACAGTTGTCTTTCCCTCAAATACTTCTGACTACGACCATAAGAAGACGGTACATTTGGTGCTGGTTGTTACCTTGAGACTAGTTTTACTGCTGTAATTAATCATTACATAGATTAAGTTTTTTCCTTTTCTTTTAGTCCTAAGTGTTTATTCAGTTCATGAATGACAAATGCTATCCTTAGTGATGCGCATCTTCTGGCCACAAATCCTTAAAATAATTGAATATATTAAAGATATTATAAAATGGAAACAACATTAATTAATGCTCTCAATGAATTTGAGCAAGTGCAAATGATCACATTATTACAACCCTAATTATATTAACATGCTTTAGTTTCAGGTCTCTGGTAGTGCATGCAGGCTTGTTGTCACTCTGATGACTTACTTAACAGCAGAACTGTGCTGTTGTAAGAGCTATTAATAACGCTGGAGCTTTTCCTATGATAAGCCAAAATGTGTGCTAAAAAAGCCTATCTTAACATTTAATACATGTGGGCTGTATTTTAATATATGTTCTATAGAAGACAGGTGGAGAAACGTTCTGACAGGTTAAGGTGAAAATGTGAATACATTTCCTGTCATGCATCGGTAACTCTGATATCTGTGTGAGAGTTTGTGTGTCATTTCCATGTGTGACTCTGGTAATCTGCAGGAATTATCAGCATCAAGTTAAATTCTTCTCCTTTTTCTGCTTCTTTAATTACTACCAATGCATAATGTAGCTATATTTGAGTTGCCTGCGAGCAATTTAATAAGACTTGCAGTAGTTAGAGCCAAACTATAAGCACAAGAGTGAAAATGTATGTGTGTGTTTGTGGCTGGCCATAAGTGGCACCTGCCCCCTGAAATAAACCTCAGAGAACCACCCACAAAGTAGCAAAACAAATACAGCTGATCCAGCGACCCACCCCCACACCCCCTATCCCCAGTCCCCCAGGTCAAACCTCATGAGCAGATCCCACCGCTCCATCACCATCAGCACATCCTTGGGCTGTCAACACATGATGCCAGTGATTTGTTGACCTCATCATGTGCTAATGCCCTTAAAAAGACTCCCCAGTTGCTCACCCCTCTTATAATACTGAAATCACGTCCCAAAACCTAATTAAGAAGTCACACTAGGAAATTTGATAACAGGAGGCTCTATCTGATAGACCATCTCCTGACATCATCTGACATCTTGTCACTGGACAAACACAATGCCCACATAAGGTTTATTCTGCTTGTGACCACACCCAAAACCCACCAGACACACTGCGGCTACATCTGCTGCAGAGTGAAATTAATTAACCTCAATTAATCATGTTTTAATGGTTGTTTTCTATTTTAGATAAATAGCAAATAGTGGTGAATTTTCTGAAATGCTGCAATAAAAATGTAGTTTAATGTTTAATTCTTCACCTGATGTAAAGATTTGTTTTGCAGACTTGTAAGTGACTTTTTTCCCGTTGTACTAAGAAGATGACAGATTGCCTTAATACTGGCCATTCAAAAAGACCCATCCTGATCCCTTTTCAGTTTTCTTGAAGCTGATAGGGAGTTTTCAGTGTGTGATTTGTTCCAGCACTCAGCCGGATGTCTGTTAAAGGGAAATTTGCTGTGTCATGGGAAGACATCATCTGAGCTTATAACATAACTGAATGAATTACTGATTTGGCAGAGCACTGCAGCATAGTGGAGCCTTGGTGGTTGATCGTCTGCCTGGCAGACTTTGTTTAGTGGGAGCTCTGGTTGACCAGCAGGTGGATAAAAGGCCCACTGTGGGCTGCAGATGGTGCTTGGCCTGGGATGGAGGAGGGAGAAGGGGACGGAGACAGACAGCCTTACAATGACTCCCTACACCCACCCCCATCTCTCATCGACCCACATGAGTCCACAGCTACAGAAGGATCTCCAGTTGTGGGGCTTTAGGGGTGAGGGGGTGTTGTCTCTCTACAGCTGGGTTACAGCATCAAGGTCCAAGCCTCAGGGATAGGCAGAATTTACTCTTAATGGCAAACAAGTATCACCTGTGACCTCAGCTTTAGTCTTTCCCCATGTGGTAATTTCAGTTTCCCTTAACCTTTCCACTCCTATTCCCTTTGTGCTGCTGACTGTCTCATAGTCTGCTTCTCACTTCTGCTTACTGGCTGCTGTCAGACCACTGCTACAGAGCAAGGTCTCTGTCTAGTTTACTGTTGGTCGTTTAAGGCCTGTAACAAATGGGGGTCTATTTAAAGCACAGGCACAGTACGCAGAGTTTTGCTTTGCTTGTCACGTCCTATAACCTCAGGGAGCTATGGTTAAAGGTTACAATATCTGCATGAATTTGTTAAGAAGTTGTATTTGAGTAGAACTACTGACAGGAGCCAACAAGCCCAGTTCTATGGTCTGTAAATGATACACCTAAATAGGATGCAGCCATTTTACCGATGACCAACTACACCTGCATGGTCTCTGCCTTAACAAATAAAAATGTCTGCTTGGAAAAAGGTCTATTAATCTCAGGGTAACTGCCTGCTAGCAGGGGCTTCATCAGATTGGCCAAATGGTGTGAAGGTCAGATGTTTGCATAATGAGTGTGAATGCACTGTGCGTGCAAATAAAGTCATTTTTGATATTCACCACGATTCAGGCAGTCGTTTTCGAAGTACTTATCATGCATTGCACCAGCTCTCACCACTAGGTCAGTGAGCATTTGTATTCATGCTCATATTATACATTTATCGGTTAATAAGTGGTGATGTATAAGTAACTGCAGACTCTTAAGGGGATGGAAATACTGTAGTATTTGCTTTTCGGTGCTATGCATGTAGCTCTTCAGTTGCTCAGGGCAGAATAATTTAAAGCTCATTCTGTTTATCTCGGGCCATGCAGCTCCTCACTTAGGTCTCTAATCAGTGTGTCACCAGAGATAATGCAGAAGGCACACACACACATGTACACATGTACACACACCCTGCCATTTGCAGCTGCTTAATCAATACGTGTCTAAAGGTGTGAGATGCACAGTGTAAGGTAGTCTTTACAAGTTCCTGTAGACCTTGTATCCATTTTTATATATGTGAATGTCAAGTTTTGTTGAATTTAATACAGGAAAGAAAGCTACAAAGACTTTTTTGTGCATGCATGAAACTCTGCATAATTTGAGTACCTGAATAATTAGTATAAATATCAGTAAGTATTTAGTAGGTACTGCGTATGTAATACCGTAGTACCTATTAACATGTGGTGGTCAGATTGTGGGGATTGTGGAGTCTTTTCATCAATTGTCAGTGAAAGAATTTATACCACAATTGCATTAAGATCTGTCACAGTTAGATGGTAAAATGCTAAATGAAGTCAGAAAGCTGAGTAATGAGCTTAACCATCAGTATCTTCCTGCCCTGATTTCCTCCTCTGCTTTGACACAGTAGGCTAAGAGAGGCAGTATCTAAATATTTTATCTCAAGTGGCACGTGTGAGCGAGGCTCTGCTCATTGACTGGAACACAGATTACGCACATTATCTTGTTGGAGAGTAGAAACACCAAGCCTGTGCTGATTAATTCAGGCCTGTGATTTTGCTGCACATGAGCCTCAGATTCAAAGCAGAGGATGAGTTCGAGTCAGCTGCGACATTTGACTTGATTCTTTCTTCATCAGCAGTCAGCAGCGTGTAAATTTGTTAGAGAATGAATAGCATTCTAATATTAACATGTGATGTAAATGTAAAAATTGTAACCAGGGTTTATTAAGAGACTCAGGGTCCATATAAAACAGAAAACATTAAACATTATTAATATATATGAGCAGAAGCAATTGAAAAAATCTTTGAAAAACATGATTGTGTTATTAAAAATCATCCAAAATATAACTGTGCTAGTGTCTCCACATTTAAAACTGGTATTGTGCCGCACTGGACACATGATAATTAAGTTTTTATAGTCATTAAGCTGATAAATACATTTGACAGGTACTACATTTTACTCTACACCTAGATCTATTCAGTAATAATCTCATATAGAATCATTATGCATTACTTTCAGTCTCTGTAGGCAAATGTTACCGTAGTTTCACCACAAGTGTGCAGTATTGGGAAGTGTATATAATACACTCTGAGCATAGATACCTTCACACCATCTGTACATGAACTGAACTTGATTAAGAGAATGTTGGCTTGTATGTGGGTGCTTCAATGAAACTGGGTTCATTTTGGTACCTGACACTTTTCCAGCTTTTTAGACCCAATAATAAAGGAGAAATTTAGACATATTTTCTCCCCCCAGGATATACCTAATGATGACCTCAGATAAATGCAAAAAAATGTTTACTCTTGCTCTGAGCAATCCCAAAATATATGAATTTGTAATAAAATATTGGGGACAAAAATAGGACCAAAATTGGGACAGGAAAAACTACCTAGATGTCAGTGCATTTAATCTGGAAAACATGGCTTGAAATGGTCTTATATAAAGACACTGCGTTAAATGTGATGATCCTAGTGGTTTTTCTAATCCAGACATGTAGGTTTTTCATGAATCGACAGTCTCATTCCAGGTTTCCTGTGTAACCCATCGTGTCCACTCGTATTACATGCGGAACCTGCCCATTTAAATATATAAATCACAAGTGATTTTGCAACAGCGGTCATTTTTGTGAAACACTGCCTTGTATGATTAGTTTAATTCCCAAAATGTACGTGTGAGAGAATTAAAAAGATATTTGAAAAAATAGTGCGTAATTTTCATGTTATTTTTGAGCGTTTTACATGCAGATTTTTGTATAAAAATAATATAACAATGTGTTTTATCTGAAAAAATTTTTATATTTATTTTTAAAATAGACCCAAAGTGTTTCCAAACTTGCTTCATAACATTAGTTTACATCTTGTTTGAATTTTTAGCCCCTCTGTCTTGTTTTTAGGTACTAGTTTCATAGAAGCACCCACATACTACAACATGGAGCATTGCTTGTAGATATCATTATATGTCTGTTCAGTAACAAAATGTCAAAGATATTTTAATTACAATGACAACATAATCCAATAGCATAAAACAAATACATTTTAAATATTTATCTCTTTTGTTTAACAGATCATAACTACTCCCATACCCTTATATTTAATATCACGTTCCACCAGGACCTTCAGGTCATAAGCGTTTATAATAGGGTTCAATACTATATTACCAATCAAGCACCCAGTTTTACAAACCTTTGACAGATCATCAATATATAGAATAAAAGGGCCTGGGGACCAAATTCTCCCCTGAATGACTCCATTAATGATCCCAAAGTGGGGGGGGTCCTTATTTCATCATTTTACCTGCACTGTCTCATGGACGTACCGATAAGTCAGAATTCTCATCATATTTTTGTGCACAATAGCCTCATACTTCATTGTATTATACATGGGGTTATGATCAGTCGTGTGTGTTTATCATACATATATTTTATGTCAATAATATCATTTGTAGAAATAGTCTGTTTCTGGTTCTTGGGAAATCAGCAACTTAACAGTTTGTTATTCGGATTGAAACACACAGACTTATAGCATATTCACTTCCATTCTTTATTGTTTTCAAGGTTTGGAGTCTAGGATTTTTTGGGGGATTGGGTTCAAATAAATAAAATGAGACAAATTCTTCATTGTTGTTAAAATAAATTAAATCCACATACAAATAGTGGGTGAATTCACTATTAAAATGATACCTTAACTAATACTGAAATATCAACATAATATATAGAATAAAAATTTAAGCTGCTGGTGATTAATACAAACACTAACTCACATTGTCATTCTCACCGTCCAAACAAAGCCAGGGCATAAACCAGGCTGCCTGCCGGGTTTTCTTTGTTCACAGAGGGACGCTAAGGTGAGCTTACCTCATTTATAGATCATGGGGCGGAGCTAAAAGATATACAAGTCAGGTTGGGAAAGGAATGAGGAAATGGGAGGAGACATTCTGCATATTCTGGAGGACTTCGAAGAAATCTGAGAATAGTCTGCAGCAGCATAAAAAAACTACACAATCCTTTCTTAACCAAATAAAGACCCAAAATCCCTCCATCAACCA
>JAPTYQ010000007.1:17455404-17468905 GCA_029814465.1 Ostorhinchus cyanosoma
TTTCTTTAGTAAAATGGATTTTATCTCTAAAATTGAAGGGATTATGAGCCTCAAGGAAGAAAACATGTGCAAACATGCTCTATCAAGTGCTTTAAATCAGGAAATATGAGCAAGAACATTCATCTGTCATCAGTTGTCTGCTGCCCAGTGTTAACAGTGGATGCATCAATTTAATGCTGTATTGACCTGCAAGTTTATGATTTTCCATGGAAGATGCATGAAGCCTGTAATCACTTGTTCTAATTGCAGTACTGTAGCATGCTAATATCTGTACTCTAACTGGTCTGTTTGGCCTATGTCAGCAAGAAAGTCTATGAGCAAACTTCAGTCAGTCAAAAACATCTACAAATATTTTGGAAAATTTACTTAACAATTTATATTAATACTGTATATGACGTTACATTTCATTTGAATTATTTAATTGAATCCACACAGAGTATGTGCGCAGCCGCTGAGTGAGAATTTCTTGCACATTTTCTATTGATTTCAGGCTGTTGATAAAAGCGTAGCGTGAAATGTAGCAGTCTAAGACGTGTGCTGTGCATTCTTTCCGTTTGCTAAAGAAAATAACCTTGATGCTGAATTGGTTGCAGTTCTGACAAGGAGCAGCTTGTTGAAGAGGAAGAGGATGAGCTGAAAGAAGTGTTGGATCTGAGGAAGATTGCTGTTCAGCTTTTGCAGCAGGAGCAGCAGAATAGGTATGTGATTCTCTCTTTGTCTTCCCATAATTTAATGAACACTATGGTTACGCTTACTGAAACACTCAACCGCCTCTTTAGATTAAATCCGCAGCACGGCATGAATCCGCTCCTCTGCTGTTATTTTCACTTTCTCTTTCTTCCTGGTTTCTATGCCTATCTGTTTATGCTGGTGTCCATCCATCTTATACAGCACACAGTTTCTCTGCATCGGCTTTACTTTTTGTTGCTTTTGTGGATCTGCACTCCATCTCAAACCCATAAGTAACTGTTATTAGGCCTGCAAGAAAAGAAAAGTTTTTTATTGCAGATGCAGACACCTTCTGCCTCCTCAATGTGGAATGAACTGTGTTTCTTAAAGCTGTAGATGATGCCCTCAGTTGTTTTGTTTTGTTTAGTTCTATATTACTGTCACATTTATGGAGCATAAGTGCAGCTTTTTTCTAAATTATCCATTTGTTAAATTGTATATATACCTGACAAACTTCTGACCACTGGTAACACTAACGGATCTGGGGTATTAAGATGACTTCTGGAGCTTAAACATCCCAGTTGTTATAAACCCTGACATGGGAACTGTTCTGATGTTTTGAACATTTTCTCTTGTGTTACTCTGATTATCTAATATTTTCAACAAATTGATTCAAATCAGCTCTAATTGTTACTCAGATTAACACTCATACAGGTACAAATATCAGTTATTTTCACCTTTCTTAATTGTGGGTCTTTTTTTTTTATTTCTCACAAATAATACTGCATTATCACTATACCACTCTTTCACCTCTGCTAAGGACTATTCCTTTCTGCTGCACATAACTTTCCTAAACATCTCTTCTTTCCTGCTTCTTTCTGCAAATTTCCTGCTGAACACTTTTGCTTCTAGACGACGGTCCTTAATTTGCAGAGCAGAGAGTCTTATCCATCGACGGAGAGTGACTGGCCGAGCACACAGGTAGAGCGATAGGGGATTTTCATTTCATTATTTACAAGGAATGTGCTTGAAAATGTGTGAATAGTGAATAGTTTACATCTTTATGGTGAAGTGTGATCTGTGTAACCACTGGCTTTTGTGCCAGTTGCTATGTGTTGTTTTTTTTATTTATACCTGAATAGTATTGCTGATTCCATATAATCCCTTATACAGATATAAAACACCTGAGGCCTGGAACTAGACTAATCCTAATATTAGTTTCCTCTTTGAATTGGTTTCAACCATGATCTTTTTGTTGTAACTGAATACCAGCCTTACAACAGTCACTCTTAAGTGTAATTGTGCATGCCGTGTCTTTTGCATGATGAATTTTACTGTGAATTTGACTCGCCTTGTTTTGTTAGTTAGTTTTGCCATTCGCCCGGGGATGTTATGAAAAATGAGTCAACAAATGTAACATATTTACAACACTCTCCCTGCCTGTGGTTTTGTACAGATTCTTAAGTCACTCTGGAAGTTCCACCAACAAACCGAGGCCTCCAGCTCAGGCCGCTCGTAGGTACGTACATTCACACGACCTGTCTTAGTGCTCAGTCTCTGAACGAAGGCACAGATTTGATTTTGTTTGTTTCTTTGCATTGTTTTATTTTGTTTTTCTTTTGCTTTTGAATGTGACTTATATCAGATACCAGTGTAATGTTCTCACAGTCCTGAGCTAAGACACATGCATAAAACCAGTGGAGATAGATTTGTTCAGATCATTTCCTTCAGTAAAAATAGTAACACACTGTCAAAATACTTCTCTAATAGGAAAATCTCTGCATTTTAAGCTAAAATGTTATAACTGTCATTAATATTTACGGTACAGTAAAAGGTCTTGGTTAGTGTTTTACTGTCGTAGCTTTTGAATTCTTTTTATGGTGTGTGAAGGATTTCTGTTGAACCGAAATGTGACACATCTCCATTAGTTCTGACTTGACTGTTCAGACTCAGGCCACAATGAAAAAGATCAGATCTGCATTTGATTCAGGACCATATATGGAAGCAGCCTGGATAGCGATGGAAAAGATCAGATTCCATGTGATTTGCCAATTCAGTTCAATTCCATTCCATTCCATTCAGTTTTTTGCAACTGCCTTTGGTTTTTTTTTTCTGTAAGGGGCTTCATTTGCATAAGAAAACATTAGTGCAACCAGAAAACTACATGACATTCATATACATGCGCATCTTTAAGCCAAATCCCTTATAATGTCACTACAAAGAATAACTCATAAAAATTAGGAGGATAAAAAAAAATAGTAGTAACTAAATAAAAGACAAATGTATACATGTTTGGATATGGGACCTATGAGACCCCCAGACTGAGCACTGTTCACACAGTCATGAAAAAATTCAAGTGTGTTGTGTTATTGTGATTATCGACTGTACATGTAAAAGTTCTTTGTCATTTTAGTGCTTCTCTGGATGAAGGGAGCAGTGGGGCTTCAGTGCTGAGCGGACAGGTACAACCTCTGAAAACATGCAACGCATCTATACAAAGGAGTAAAGTACCAAATAGTTGGAGACTATATCCTATACATTTTACCTTTTTTTTTTTTTTCGCAGCCATCCACATCCTGCTCCTTTGACGGCAGCCTGAAGACGGACAGCTTAGATTCGGAGCCCAAATGGCCTGAAGTACCACCTGTCCTCAACCAGAATGAAGACCGTAGGAGAAACAAATACCTGAGGAAAGATTATTTGAAAGTATGAAAAATTACCCACAATTTGATTAAGTTTTAGAATTGAAAACACATCTTCACAATAAACCTCAGTAATGCCTTCGGGATAAATTCTTCCCTCTACCTTGACATGTTATCTGTGTTTTCTGTCAGGCCAAAGAGAAAGTTGAGAAACATGTTTATTAAAGCCATCTCTAAACACTCTGAACAGTTTGTAATTAGTCATTATGCATTAGAACTCATAAATTATATTTGATGGTTTAACATTGTAGTTTACACACTTGAGGAATGGGTTTTATGAATGTTTTTTTATGTGTTTGTGACCAAGGGTTGCACACATTATGTTAATATAACACACAATATGTTGACACATCTTTGTTGTTAATTGAATCTTTAATTTAACACACAAACATTGTCCCAGATCTCACCCAGTGATGTGTAAAAAAAATAATCAACATCACTTTTAAGAGCAAAAGAAATGAACTTTTTTTAAAATCCTTTTGCAGTGACGTTTGTGGATCTTAGTGTAGATAACCTGGGACATCCACTGCTGTTAAATATTGTATGCATCCAAAAAAAATTGTTCAAATAATGGTGATATGTCAATACTGAAAAACAGCAAATCTTTTGTGTTGTCTGGATGAAGTGAAAATAATAAAAAAAAAAGATGTGTCATGCAATTTGATGGTATTGTACAGATCACCATGAAGTTCCAGAGTTTTGTCATAATTTGTGAATAGTTTGACCAGGGGGGGCCAACCCTGGTCCTGCACAGCACCTGATGTTTCCCTCTTCCAGCACATCTGATGGTCGTTATCCACCTTCTGCAGAACTTGATGATAGGCTTATTGTTTGAATCAGGTGTGTTGCAAGAGGGACACATCTAAAACATGTAGGATAGTGGCTCTCCAGGGCCAGGGTTGGCCACCTCTTGAGTTTCACTCTATGATAAGAAGAACTGTGGGAATTTACATCTGACTGTGAAAATCTGTGCTTCTGTTCCCAACAGTACAAGTGTCAGAGTGCTCGGAAAAATGCAAACGGAAATGATGACTGTGAGGTGGGTCTAGGAAATATTTTGGTCATAATCAAAATTATGATATGATAGTTCTCAGTGAAAACAAGGTGCTTTTTTTAAAATATAATTCATGTTTTGTGTGCAGGAGGGTTTGCGCAACACAGACTTTAGCACCACTCTGACGGTGTTTGGACTAAAACCACGATCAGGTAAGATTCAGTGCTGGAGATTTTTTGTGGTTCAGGGTTGATCATTCCAATTCCAAAATTAAAGTAGAACAGTAAATAAATGAGCTTAATGTTATCACCTGTAGAGACTATGCTGATTTGTAGGATGTAATAATCATGAAATAGAGACTGAAACAAGCAGCAAACAACCATTAAAAGCTTTTAAACCAGTTAAGTCTGACAATCAAAGGCTTAAATAGACGCAGATTTTTCAAAGCATTAATTATCTTCTTTATGCAGTTGTCATATTAATAACTAACTCTTTCACTTTAGATGTATTAAAATTATTTACAGGATTTCGGGTTGAATTACCTTAGTCTAAACTTTTTTTCAGTTCAACTGGTTTGTATTGTGAGAAAATCCATATTTGAAGCATTCATTGAAACAGTGCTGACGTAAGGCCTGTATGATATCCAAGACAATGTGAACACTATTCTACTTGAAGCCAAAAATATTTTTTAGGTGGAGTCTCAGAGTCCTTTCTTTGGAACTGGGAAAGGTTTCTGGGGAACTGTTGATCTGTTTTATTTCAGTGCATTAACATTCAAGGACAAGACTTGACAGGACTGAACACTCTGTGTCTTTCCCAGGTGACTTTATTTTGAGGCACTACTAATTTGGACTTCAGCGTAGCAATAAATTCCCTTGAAGTAGTCTGAGAATCTAAGTAGAGACGTGTAGCTGTATTGATAAACAAGTTGACGAGATGACTGTAGAATCTGTTTGCTTGTGTCTTTATTTTGGTAACTCTATACTGTTGTGTTTGTCAGGTCAGCCTTAGAAATGAGATTTTGATCCAAATGAGGGTTTTACCTGATTAAATGAATGAGATAGAATTTGGTTTTATGTAAATCTGAAATCTTCCTCTCTTAATACTCCCTGTTACTGTTCGATACTGTTTATCCTAAGGACACTTTATACTCATTGGTTCTGTCTGTGTCAGTGACCTTTAGACTCTTTTTGAACTTTACTGTAAATCCTCAAAAGAAGACATTCCCTTCCTCACCAAAATTAGACAGACATGTTCAAGTGGGGGCTCTAGTAGGTGAATCCACCATTGTACAGAGAACACTTAAGTTTGACTTTAATGCAAGAATACATTTGGAAGGTAACAGTTCCTAAGAATTTTATAGATCTAGAATAGTTCAAATTGTGATGCATTAGTTCACTGAAGTAATGAAACTGACAGGGAATCAGGTTTAGGTGGGAAACAATGACTTGGACATTTTCTGTCTGCTCTATTTCACTTGGGTTTTACAGTGTAAATCCTTCCATGAATCATATAAACATTCCAAATCTATTTATCATCGGGGTTTCAGATACAGGGAGGATATTCCAAAGAAATTATAAATAATTCCTGGTCACTGAATGACCTCAGATAGTCCTCAAGTGTCTGAGCACTGACCTGCTAAACTATCGTGCAGTAGCTATTCCTAGAAGTGTTTCCTTTGTGTATCTGACTGTGTTACCTGGAACTCAACAGTACACTTGACTTACTATTTCAGCATTCACCAGAGGAAGTCGTCAAGAGTACACGTCCACCGATCCCAGTTTCACCATGAGGAGGAAGATGGAGCACTTAAGAGAAGAAATGGAACAAATAGGACTCTTACGGCAGGTCAGATGTCTGACAGTGTAAAAAAGAAATGAGTCACTCAAAAGCCAAAGCGTGCCAGATCCTCTTATCTGATGTTTGTTCCTCAGAACTTCTCTGATTTTGTAGAGGATTGTGGTCATTGCTAGTGGGCATCCATAGAAGGTATTAAGTGTCCTACTTGCACTGGTTCCTCTGTGATGTGTATCCACTCTATAAATAATTACTCTCCTACTATCAACGCTGTTTATTTTTTATAAAGTTGCGCTTTATCCCGATGGTCTTTTTATTCGATATCTATTTCTTTGGAAAAACAGACTAGCTCTAGCAGTAGTTGTACATTTTAGTAGTAGATTATGTAGTACTTTTTTTTTTTTTAGATCATTTTTCTATGGCTTCCAGTGCTATTAAGTCATGCTAGTTGGTCTTTAAAGATTCACTTAGAGACATGGTGATGTTTTGAGCAGAATCAATCCGACATGCTACAAAAATGCAAACAAGCTAGTGTTTAGAAGACTCTATTCAAAGTGTTTATCGTATGAGTTTAGCATGTTAGCGCTACATTAAACACAGCTGAGGATGATGGCAATCTAATTAATCTAGCAGGCATTTGGTCATAAATGAGGTTATTAGATGAAAGATTTGGACTGAAAAGGTCAGGATATAATCCTAGCTTTTGAGATGTTTTTACTCAAAGACCATAAACCTCTTAATGACGCTTAAAGTCTTTTAGGGCTTTATTTACTCATGAATGTACCGTAAATGTCTAAAAGCAAACATGACACCACTTTCCTCCTGTTTCCATATTCTGTAAAAACAGATATTCCAATGGTGATCGTGACGCTATTCCATGGTTTCTGTTATGTAACAGTGTGCACCTCATAAAAACATTATCCATTTCTTGATGAGAGTTAACTGACTGTGTATTTAAACCAAACTATGACTAAAGACTATACATTTTCATATTATTTATTGATTCTGGGATTGTAGAATGAATGACATTAGCTGTCAAAGTTTTGTGAGAAGTTTCGTTATAAAACTGAGTATTTACTTAAAGATGAGACTGTCAGACACGCCTGAACTGTATTAAACTCACAAACTCAGGCTGCACACATCTGAAGGCTAGCCAATGAAAATAACAGAGAAAACTGCATGAAGTCCAGATGTGAGGTTATACAGTGAGAGAAACAAAGAAGATTCGTTTTTGCAATTGGACTTGGGTCCTCACTGTCATCACACTTTAATACAGGAACATCAACATGTCATCACTTGTCAGACTGACACTGAAGTGCTGTAAAAAATCTTTTACAAATAGGAAATGTAATTGTTGAGGATATTGCTTTAAGCATGTTTGTCATTTTAGGGGTTAGAGATACTGTATTATCCTTGAAGCCAGATAATATCATTTAAAGAGAAGACTCTACTGTATTTGAAGAAAACTGTTAAAGATTGAAAGCATGAAAGAGACAGAGTGGGTGAAAATTTTAAAGTCAAGGTGTAGAAAATGAAAATGAACAAAAAAAAAAGTACAAGGCATGCAGAGCTGGTTACGTTCAATCAAGTTTTCCTTTGTAGGATCTTGATAGTGT
This sequence comes from Ostorhinchus cyanosoma, assembly GCA_029814465.1. Taxonomy (NCBI): domain Eukaryota; kingdom Metazoa; phylum Chordata; class Actinopteri; order Kurtiformes; family Apogonidae; genus Ostorhinchus; species Ostorhinchus cyanosoma. Next base: position 17,463,183 of record JAPTYQ010000007.1, read on the forward strand.
ATATTTAAAAAATCCATACAAAGAAATGACTATCATTTGTTTTGCAACTTGAAACTGATAGTAGATAGGGTTCGGTGCCATTTGACTGTTGCAAAATAATATGGGTTGACAGTACTTTCACCATACGTTCCAGCGTCTGTTTTACTTGGAAGTTAAGGCGGAAACTCTCGTTTGTTGTCCACGTTTACTACATAGTTCACACTCTTCTCGTACACCGTGACTGACCTTTTGAAACAACATTTGAAAAGCTCAAGAATGAACTTCGAATTCGATAAAATCTGTTACAGTTCATGAGAATTTCCACTACTTTGCTGTCACAGGAAATTTTCACAGTTCAGAAAATGCTCACAAATTAAGCTAAGATGGAGTGAACAGGCATGTTTCAGAGATGAGGGTAAACGATATGCATCCAGTACAAAGAACAGAGGAAACTTTTTTTTTCATCCATTTTTTTGTGTGCAAATAAATAGTTTTCTCTCTCATCAGTGACTGAATCAGGAAGATTAAAGTCAAATGTATGTAACACCCGATGTATTTCAGTTAGTTCGACTTGCTCAACAGGGAAGTGTGGGCATTAAACGATGTGGAGACGAATTAAGCTCTATTCAATTTTGCCTTTGGCTACCATGAATCATACAATAACCATGGAATTAAGTCTTAATAGAGCTGTGGCAGTATTTATTTTTTGGCTCTTGATCATAAATGTGTAATAACTTAATCACCAGCCCATAATTACTGCAAATTATGTGTATAGGTAGCTATTATAGTAATACTGTTAATAATCAGTATTTCAGACAATTTCCATGCTTAAATTACAAAATTTTTGGGAGTGATTATCGACCATAAACTAAGTTGGAAACTACAAATAGAATATATCAAATGTAAAATGTCCAAGGCTGCTGCGATTCTTTACAAAACGAGAGATTTGTTAAACAAGAAATGTTTGCCTATACTTTATTGTTCCTCGTAATGCCATATATGTCATACTGTATGGAAAGTTGGGGCAATGTGTATAAAAATAACGTAGACCCTATAATTAAACTTAAAAAAAAAAAAGCTATTAGAGTAATAAATAAAGCCGGTTACGTTCAATCAAGTTTTCCTTTGTTTGTAGGATCTTGATATTGTATATTTAAAAACAATGGAAATTATGTTTAGGAACAAAAGTCTTCCTGTTTGCGTCCATAGAAATTTCAAGTTAAGAGAAGGGAATTATAATTTAAGAGGGTTGTTTGTATTTGAAACATGTAGAGTAAGAACAAATGTTAAATATCGTTGCGAGGTCAAACTATGAAATCAGTTGAAGGATGAATTGAAGTTGTGTTGCTCGTTATTGAGTTTTTAAAAAGCTTTATGTTGTAAAATTATCAAGGACTATGAAGGTACATGTGTTTTTCTATTGTTCTATTGTTTATTTTTTGTGTTGTTTTGTTTATTTATTTTTTCCTCATGTTTTGTATTATGTTTGTGTCTGAAATATGCTATGCTATGCTATGCTATACTATAAACTTCCTGCTTAAGTGTGCCATATATACATGATAAAAATGACTCTTGAAATTGAAAACAGTGGTTGTCTAAAAAAATCGGAATAATTACAAGTAAATGCATAAATAAACACCACATATGTTTAAAGGCTCAGTATCTCTCTGCAGATGTAGCTTACAAGGATTTCCTCGATATCTGCAAATCTATCAGACCTGCAGGAGCAAAATAACCAGTCATGTTTACGAATTACTTGGATCCAGGAGTTTTTCCAAAAAAAAAAAAAAAAACATTCAACACAATTGGATTACAGGATTATTACAAGCAGATGTTTATGTTAATCAGCTGCACTCACAGTATTTAGAGCCATGAATTTGGAAACTTAGTGTACGCTGCCTGAACATTTACTTTTCAGTTTTATGTGCTGTCATGGTCACGCTGTAATGTGTTTTCTGTCCAAGGAGGCTCTTACACTGTCATGAAAATAGTCTGGAGCATCTCAGGAAGACCAACCTCATTGAAGACAAAGCATTAAAGCAAACTGTACACACCCAAGTCAGACCGAGGCCACTGTGTGTAAAAGTACATGAAGTTGTCAAAATAAGAGAATATCCCATTAGATTTAGTTTTAGAACCCTGTTTTACTGTATTCTTGGGTGAAATGATGTTTACGGGGACATTGTGACTGTCTTTGCAGAACATTGAGTCCAGACTGAAGGTGCTGCTCCCAGATGACGTTGGAGCTGCTCTGATGGATGGGGTCGTCCTCTGTCATTTAGCCAATCACATTTGTCCTCGGTCTGTCGCCAGCATTCATGTACCATCACCTGCTGTGGTAAGAACGCTGGATTTTGAATTTATGGTTTTCTTGACAATGAAAATTTAGTGGTTTTCAAATGAACCTCAGAATGGCTCCTCAAGTCATCGCTGTACTGTTAAAAGTTGGGTGTAGCTTCTATTCACCTGCATAAATATATGATCTGTTTATTTTATTCTGGTTTTACTGCTAATGTGGTTTACATTCTGATTTTCAGCCAAAGCTTAGCATGGCTAAATGCCGAAGAAATGTGGAGAACTTTTTGGATGCGTGTAAAAAACTGGGCGTCCCTCAGGTAAGAATGACAGCTAATAATAATGTTCATCCATGCATTACTTTTTATATATTTGTTTTACTCTCAAGCAGCTTATTATTTTACAATGTTTGCCATAAATAATAATTTATGACAAGTAACGTTGAAAGGCAATACTACTTATGCAGGTTTTATCATGCAGACCCAACTGTCTGATTTATTTATTTGTGTATTTAGCTGTGGCTTCAACTGATGGAAATTATTTACAGATTCACATATTGTTAGACATTATGGTCTCAACATTGGGATTAAAGCATCACCACAGTTAAAACTTAATAGTACATCAGTAGTTGAAAGTACTGTCTGCACTTTAGTATAGATTATAAAAAGATGATTCTTCTCAACCTTCTGTCAGCATGTGGTGGTGTTTTTATTCTGCAGAGAACTTGTATTTACTATTTTCGTCTTGTTTTGCTGTGTTCAGGGTGTTTTTAGGGTCTTCTTTTATTTTGTTTCTCTTCTATATAGCATGTGTATGAAAAGTTAAAGAATAGACAACTAGATATGGACATCTTGTGTGTTTTATTCCTATCAATCACTGGAAAAGAGAAGAGAAGAGTGGATGGAGTTGTGAGAAAGTGAACATGTATGAAGGGCAGATGCATGTATAGACACATGACATGGAGGGCAGACTGTGGTTCTTCCTTCTGAACTTCAGCTACAGATCTGTTTCCAAATAGTAAGTAAAGATGTGTCTTGTATCACAGGACAAGCTCTGTCTGCCCCACCACATCCTCGAGGAGCGTGGCCTCGTGAAGGTCGGTGTCACGGTCCAGGCTTTACTGGATCTGCCCACATCCAAGTCTGCTCAGCTGTCAGGAGTTTGACACAAGCCCGAGTGGTGAAATCAACCTGTAGTCATCCAACCACACCCTCCAACCCACACCCTTCTGAAAGGGACCAGAGAGCCCCCCGGGGTGAGGACCCAGTGGGTACTGGGGAGTCTGCTTCCTTCCTGACTGAAACAGGAGACAAGAGGCTGATAGACCTCCGTCTCCTCATATGATGTCAGCCACTATCCACTTCCTGTCCATCACATTTCCATTTGTATCCTGTTCCTAGTTACCGGGCTCATCCTGTTTGTGTGTGGACTGTGTATTTACTGAGCTTTACAGCTTGGACTTGCTGAGGAGAGGTGGACAAGACAGTGGGTCAAGAGGAAGACCTGTATATCCTTCTCAACATGCTCAGTGATTATTGAGCCTGCAAGTGCCAGTACTGACAAAACATTTCCTTGCTGGTGTTGGAGACATTGGCAGTGAAGAGATCCAGACGTAACTCACTCTTTCACTGAACAGACGGAAGCTACATGCGAACCTCTTAGCTACAAACCACTGAATGATGGTTTTTACTCTGTTGAGTTTCCTTTTGTTTTTGTGAAATGTATTTTTCACATGACAGATATTTTTCAAGTTTCAGACTTTGTGTTTTACACATGGCTTGCATCTGGTAGCCAAACTTATAAAATGCTGTTTTATTTGCCATGTTTTGATTTTCAGGAATCAGAGCTTCACTGCTGTTTGAAGGGAAAGCCAAGACTTTCCTCTTGCAGCGTTAAAATGGATTTCATGTTGTTGTTTTTCGTCCAATATTTGCTTTGATTTTATCTTCAGACTAATGTACAAATCACATGCAGCTCTGTTTGGATCTTTGTGTTATTTCCAATTACAAACCTGTATGCACGACTGGAGGGAGATTTGACCACTGTGACTGCATGTGTATAGCTGTGTCCAAAATATTCTTTTGTAGCATTTTCCAATTTACATGAAAGGTTTTTGTTTTTGAAAAATATTCTGTATTGAATTTTCTACTGCATTTCTACTGTACTTCTCACACAGACGGTTATGCTTTTTGCTATTCCTGCCTTTTTAATTTTTTTGCTGTTCATGGTATGAGGTTGCCACAACAGACACGTAGCAGTTGCTATTTTCAGTTTTCTTTACCTCAGACAATACATTCTTATATTGTATATACGGTGACGGTGTGAGTGTCCTCTGGATCAGAAGGTTCATGGAGGCAAACAATCCTGCTGCCCTCCTGCACATGGCATGACCTCATCTCACAAAAAGGCTACACTGCTGTGTATGGTTTCTGATACAACTTATTATATCAGGGAAATTAAATTATTCATGTATTTATTCATTTGTTGTTTATATTTATGTGCTTTTACTTTTTACATCTTTAGCCTAAGGTCCTACAGGTTCACTATACTTGGAATTTTTACATTTTGTTTTTTTGAACATGAAAAGCTGTGTTGCAGATAAAGTTGGGACCAGTGTAACATGAGAATCACCTAACATTTGTTCTCTTTAAAAGATTTTTCATTTTTCATCATAAATAGTCAATGGGTATAAGAGCAGTGATGACAATGCCAATTCAAACAGCACAAAAGAGTCATAATACTGTGGTTCCCATCGTGCAAGGATTAAGGAATTTGCTAAAGTTAAGATTCATGTATAATGTATGTTTTATTTCTGCAGGGACACATTCATCTTGTTCTTTTTATGTGGTAAGCATGGTCTTAATTTCAATTGATAAAACAGAAATCAAAAAACAGGTAGCTTTTTTTTTTACCCTCCATTTTACAGTGAGACACATAGGTGTCAGTGAACGGCATGAATCTTTTTCTGGTCCATGTTTTGCAGTGGTCACAGAGCTTTCTGCACCTGCATGATGACTAAAGTCTTGTGATCTAAGCCCATTTTTTTTACAGAGAAGAGAAAAGGGCAAAGTGGTTTTAACATTTCTCACTCCTGAGTAAATGCAAAAATGACAGTAATGGTAACGTTTTTCTTTCGAAGGACTTTTAAGCATCAGTAGCTGAAACACCTTGCAGGACAACAGCTCTCAGTTCCAGTTAAGCAACATGAACGTCTGCAGATATCATGTCAACTACAAAAGAGAATTGTAACATCTAAAACATGTCTTCCTGTGCCTTAAAAACGTCTTTCCTCACACATTAAAGGTCCAGTGGGTAGGATGTAAGGGGAATTAGCTGCAGAAACGGAATATAATGTACATTAGAATGTCTTTACGAGTGAGTAATCAGCTGAAAATAAGAATCACTGTGTTTTATTGGCTTCGATTGAATGTGTTAACTTTTCCTGACAA
>JAPTYQ010000007.1:17568704-17580353 GCA_029814465.1 Ostorhinchus cyanosoma
AAGTCGACTTCAGAAATGCCAACAAGCTGCTACAGCTGTGAGGTAACGGAAAAACGAAAAACAGGTACAGCACAGGAATTCACCTCAAGGAGTTTGATTAATGAATAATAAATAGTGCAGTTTAGTAGAAAATTAACATTTAAGGGCAAATTTGTATCAATAAGGTCAGTTAGGTTTATTCATTTGCTTTATAGACTAATACTAGATAGTGTGTGTTAAGTACTATGTGTGTATTAGAATGAGTAAAATGGGATAATAATGTGAGTTTAACCTTCATAAGTTGTTGATGTCAGTCGAAAATCTTTTGTGGTCAAATTTTTCTCTAAAAAGTAAATATCAATATCATGGCATGTTTGAGATTAAAAATAAGATGTCACAAACAAATCAATATTGCAAAAATGGTCTCAAAATGAACATCATAAGTGATTATCTGAATACTCATAAGTTATAATACTGAATGAAATCCTACTTGTCTGTATGTGATAGTTTAATTTACTTATTTAATGGATAAAGCAGGTTTCAGAAGATGAAAGAATGAATGTACTTATTCATCTTTTATTTCTCCCAGTGAATCCCATTTGAGATCTCTTCTCATCCAAATGGCAAGGACGAACACTTAAGCATAAAAGATAAGATAACAATAATGCAATTTATAAAAATAAATAATTAAAGTAAAAGAATAAAAGATGTAAAGAAAATGAGAAGGAGCCAAATAGATGATACAAGCGATATGCACTGTTTTCACACACATTCCTCATCAATAATAGCCTCTGATCAAGTGCAATGATCACATACTGAGTCCCAGTTGCACTTTATTTATCAAAAATTAATCACATTGTCATAATCATTTCACGAGAAGAGGTAAGGTGTAAGAGGTAATGTGTCTTATTCCAACTTTATGGTCAATATTGTATATAAATCATATTCCTCTACAGACGTTTGTGTGAAGCAGCAGCATATTTCACAAAAATGTCTATAAAGAAAGAAGTGGTTTGAGTGGAACGATACTTTGTAATTCAATAAATACCAATGTTTTCTAAAGGGAAAAAATGTTACTGAGCTCTGAGATTACACTGAGAACATTAAGAAGAATTCAAGCAGCTGATCTAGTGTTATAGGAGAAGAGACTGGAGAAACATCATCTACTTAAAGTAATTAAAACAACATATGCATCCTCAGATTTAGAGAAGACCACACAGCATGATGCCCAGTTTAAGGAGGAATGAAGCTTATTGTATATCTTTGAACGTAGCCAGATGTTATTTTGCTCAGCACTTTGTGAAATGATACTCAAATTCTCTGAAAAAAAAAAAAGGTAAATAATTGTTGCATGCAGAAATACAATTCAACTTTTAATATTTGTTTGTGGCTTGTTTCAGGTAATTCCAGACTGGAAGGAACAGGAGTGGGATGAAAAACACCCAGAGGAATATGCAGGGATATTTCACTTCCAGTTCTGGGTGTTTGGGGAGTGGGTGGATGTTGTGGTTGACGATCGGCTTCCGACAATCAACGGGGAGCTCATTTACTGTCACTCAAAGCAGAACAATGAGTTCTGGAGCGCCCTGCTGGAGAAGGCCTACGCCAAGTCAGTGAACTTTAAATAGTCTATTATAGTAAGACACAACATACAGATCACATTACAGGGTCATGTTGAATTTCCATATATGACCATACGTTCTATTAAAACAGCTGTGGCACCTCTTGTTCTTTTAACCCTTTGTGTTCAGACTGTCTGGCTGCTATGAATCACTGGAGGGAGGAAACACCGGAGATGCTGTTGTAGATTTCAGTGGAGCTGTTTCAGAAGCCATTAACCTGGAGGTAGAAGCTTACTACAAGGACCAGAGCAAACAAGAGAAACTGTTTGAGGATCTGCTGAAGGTCTACGACCGGGGGGGAATCATCAGCTGCTCCATCAAGGTTCCTGCACTTTCAAAATATTTCACTTATTTGTGCAAAGATTTCTTGAAAATAATAGAGTAAAACGTGTGTTTCATGTCAGGCAGAGCCTCACGAAATAGAGCTGAGGTTGGCAAACGGGCTGGTGAAAGGCCACGCATACTCAGTTACTGCAGTGAAGAAAGTACGTTTAGGCCACGGGCTGCTGGCCTACTTTAAGAATGAGACCATTCCCATGATCCGCATGAGGAACCCCTGGGGAAAGACGGAGTGGAAAGGAGCCTGGAGTGACAGGTGAGGAGGAGGCTGCTCCTTTAGGCACTCTACTGTAAACTCTCCATTATGGAAAGAGAATCATTTCACCACCTCAATGAGCTTTGGTTGTAGTCATTTAGCTCCATGTGTCAGACCTTATAGTCTGTATATACAGTTTTGGAAAAAAGTTTTTGGACACCCCATGGATTTGTGATATATTGCTTTAAGAATCATTCTTAAGTCACTGAAATCTGCCAAGTATCGTTCCCTTTTCCAAACCCACATGCTCCTTCTGCACATGCTCTGTTCTGTCCAAGTCAAAACTGGATGTTTCATCAGAAAAACGTCTTCTTATAAATAAAAACAAAATAATCATTTGGATCTGTTTGTCTGATGCAGCCACATCTTTTTCAAACACAAAAAATATTTTTCCGCAAATATTTCATGATTATGTTTGAGATTATGTACAATTTTAAGGGTGTCCGAAAACTTTTTTCCAGGACTTTAAATGTGGAGTAAAGAGGCCATCTGGTAGGTTTTCATAAACTTTTTTCTGCTGTTCCAAACTGATTACACCGTTTTTCATCAGATATTTGCTGTCACCTCTCAGTCCTGCAGGATTAAATGTAATGACTGTAACTGCTACAATGCTATGATAATACTTTGCATGTATTTGATTGCTTTTTTGCAGTTCTGAGGAATGGGCAAAGGTTGGAGACACAGAAAGGGGAAACCTCGGCCTCACGGTGGAGGACGACGGCGAGTTCTGGTGGGAGCTCTGTTCATCTTATTTATTTTTATTTAGAACGTTTGTTTAACCAGGGAAAAAAGCTCATTGAGATTAAAAGTCTCTCTTTCAAGAGAGCTCTGGCCAAGACAGCAGCTGCAGCAACAGAAGTTTCACAAAATAGAAATAACAGCCTTACATTCACACAAAAAACATGCTTAAAACGCAATAAAAGTCAGTTCGAAAACCATACATAAAACACTAAAATAAGAACATACAGCTCTGGGAAAAAAATTAAGAGACCACTGCAATTTCCTCTGAAATCATCATGTCTGCATGTATGACAGCCATTCCATTCCTGTGTCTGTTGAATTCCAACACAAACACACCTTATTCTACTGAAGAAATGCCTGATCCATGTCTTATTTAAGAAGGAGAAGGATAAAAAACACTATTGTAGCCATCACTATCTTCTTACAACAGGCAAAAACAGTGCTATTAGTACTGCAAAAGTAATCAGAATCCAAAAGTAACTATTGAAAACTACTGGACTTCTGCTCTGACCATGAGAATAAAAGAGAATAAACCAAAAATGTTCATTTTACTCAAACACATACCTAGAAATAGTAAAATCAGAGAAAGTGCTAATTTTGGCATGGTTTCTTATATTTTTCCAGAGCTGTACATATAAAACACCACTATTATTATCATTATTATTATTATTATGGAAGCTATTCATAATGTATTTTCCTCCACAGGATGGCATTTGAAGACTGGTGCAAGCACTTCACAGACACAGATGTTTGCCGCCTCATCAACACCTCCATGATCAGCATACATAAGACATGGAATGAGGTCGTGCACTTTGGAAGTTGGACCAAACACTCGGAGCCGCTGTTAAACCGCTGTGGAGGCTGTGCAAACCACAAACAGACATTCCTGCAGAACCCACAGGTACTGAGCATCATCACGCCGTCGTCACAGTGGTTACCTCAGTGGAAATGCATTCTATTTACTCCTTTTAACCTCCTCTTACAGTATATTTTTGACGTGACGAAGGAGGTGGATGAGGTGTTGATCTCCTTGCAGCAAAGAGACATGAAGATTCACAGAAAAATCGGCCAAGGTGAAAATCTAACCATTGGCTTTGGTGTGTTCAAGGTACGCTCCAGTGTGTTATACCCATATTAACACCACAAAATGACACTGCAGGAAAAGAGCTGGAGGGTTTATAAAGCATAATGTTGCGAGTGATTTCATAACAGTGGAAATGATGTTTGTCTGGGTGATGGACATGAGGTCAGTTCATCCAGCGGGGAAACATTTTATCACATTTGGCTTAAACTTTAGCTCCAATTGACTTGTTTTTTTTTTTATTCTTTTGTTGACGAGGCTGCAGACATGTAATGGGTATTTTCGTTGATAGCTTTATCAGAATCAAAACAGATCGATTCAGTCAGATGCTAAATCACACAAAAGAATGCACATATTTTAAGTGATTGTTTCAAGCTGGAAACAGAACAGATCCAAATGGAATTTCTGAGTAAGGTGTTAACAGTTCAGTGCCACATACCCTTGTAGAGACAACAGAAATGTGATGTTTTATTTACTCTAAAGTTATTTTTATTTCCACATTTCGTAAATGATAAACTAGTAGGACCACCGAATAGATGAACAATCTCAGATTTTTCCTACAAATATCCATCATGAGCCATTCTTTCATTGCTTAAGGTTATATTAACTGTATGCGGCAAAGCAACCGTTGCAGTAAAGTTATTCATTTGCCAGACATCTGCTTAAGTTCAAACACATGCACCATATTTCCTTATGATCGCTGAGGCCAAAGGGACAGGATCAAGATGCAGTAAAAGCGTCTGTGACCAGCAGACTGACTCCAAAAACCGACCATATGACTGTTTTAAACCAGAAAGGCCCAGAGCTACTTCTATGCCAGTTCCCAAATGAATTTTTCTCTATATTTAACCTTTCTTAAGTGATTTATCACCATTCATTGTAATATTGTCTTTTGTATTTTGCATTTAATCAGTATAAATCAGGTATTTTCCTATATTTAATCTACTGATAATGATTGATGTCCATAAAAGCTCAAATTAAAGTTGAGGGTTATTATATCAAAAATAGAGAAAATGGAGGAAAAAGTGACTTTTCCGGTAAAATGTATCATTAACTGAACATAAACCAAGTGTTTCCATCCACTGTCATTGATCAAACTCTGTGGTTTTAATGGTGAATCAATGTTGTAGAAGATGACGGTGTTTCCATGGTAACTACAGAGGCTCTGAACGTCCAAATAGGTCATATATGATGACAATAAAAAGACGACAAACTGCATTTTACACCGATTATTTACATGTATTGATAGGATTAGTGGATTAAACAGTGTATTTCAGTAGATGGTTTTGGTCTGTGATGGATATTTGAGTCTTTATGGGTTAACCTGTATTTAACTGGAGTCATTATGGAACTGCTGTGTCTGATTCTTGACAACGTGTCCAGATTCTGAACTGCAATTTGTCTTATCATCAACTACATTTATCACACAAAGGCAATTTTTCGGTGAATTATATGACATTAGATTATTCAGATGTTACCCTTTTACTATCAAACTTCCGTTATCAGTCACTTTCAGGAACAATAGATCTGTAGATTAAGCCTAGAACCGGTTCAACTAGATTTGTCTATGACTCATTTGTTCATACCTAAATAATGCACCCATGACAATGATCACTACATTGTATTTACAGAGTTTATTCATAATCACACCACTAGGAGGCACAAGAATATGACTAGATACTTGGTAATGGTACATCTTTGCACCAACAGTATTTATGTTAATTTTCTGTTGGTTAAGCTAAATAATGCAAAATGTCTACTTGAATTGTAAAAAAAACTTTAATGTATTCTTGAGTTGCAACACTATATTTTAATATATACTGGAAAAAAAAACTAAATCTTACCAAGTGTATTTTTCTCATTTCTAGTCAAAATATCTCATCACTCTTAAAATAAGACATAATAACTTAAAGAGTAACTTTTCAGTGAGATATAAAGACATTTTTTTTAGACAATAGATCTGGAAAATCTTATTTCAAGAAATCTTACCGAGATAATTTTCACTTTCAGATATTTTTGGTTAATTCAAGCAAATATATCTTGCATTTATTTATTTATTTTTTTACTTGTTTTTGGAGGGGGGTATTTTTTCCAGTGTATTACAGTCCTTTACTAGGCTTAACGTTCTAACATATACCATTTTTGCACTATTATAGTCATGAAATGGGATTCTTTTCTGCTTGTTTTTGTTTCTTAAGGTGGAATTAAACAGGAAGTATCGGATGCATGACATCCTGACCCAGCAGTGTGTTTCAACATCAACCTACATCAATGCCCGCACAGTGTTTATGAGGTGTACACTCCAACAGGGCCGCTACATCATCATCCCCACCACCTTCAAGCCTCAGATTCTGGGCGATTACATGATCCGGGTTTTCACCGATGAGAACTCAGGCTGCAGGTACGACTGTGATGGGATGTCAGGATACAGTTCAACTAACTAGTTGAGTTAGTTGAGCGGCACACAATCATGCTTTATGAGAACAGACAGAATTGTTTGTTCATATTATGAGTGTCAGATCTTGAGAAAGCCGAGGGCTGCTGCTGTTGTGTGACTTTTTTTATTTTAGAGACTGGTAGACGGAAAACATCCAAGAAAAACACACAAATGAGTGTTTTGGAGAGTGGAGACTATAATATTACATTTACCTCATGTTATCTACGACCAGTGCAATTAAATCATTTTTAAAATCAAGTCCTTCTTCTTGCTTATCTTGGCTTATTTTGTCAGATTTGATGTTTTTTGACATTTGCTGGCAGAACTAAACACAGACTCAAATCATTTTAATCAACAGATGAAGATCCTGTGAACAGATAAGCTTATCCTTCCTTCACGGCTTAAAGCTCACGCAACAACAATATTAAATCATACAAGAAACATTCCAGTGCACTCCTGGGATGTTTTAAATATATTTGTGGTCATAACTAATTGCAACCAATTGCAGAGTGAATAATGTTTGTCATCCTGTGGTATCTCACAGCTCGCTCATGTCATCACTCAGAGCCAAATAGTGTTTGTTCACATTCAGGTTTAACCAAAGCGCTGACTTCACAACAAAGACACAGTGTCAGTGCTCTACTCTCTTACTTGCTAATCTTAATGAGATCTCCTCTGCTCTCACAGGGAGCTGGCAGAGGATAAACCCAGAGTCAGGTGCTGGAGTGCATTCCTTGGATACCCCCAAGTTGTAAGTCACGTCTACGTCCATGGAGCCGAGGGACTGGAAAACCAGGACAGCACAGGAGGCAAGGAAGGAAATTTTACGCATTTCAGGCTTTAATTAATAAAAATAGTTGGCTTAGATAGATTTCCATGCTTTGTTTTGCAGGTGCAGACCCCTATGTGATCATATGCTGTGAAGGCAAATCTGTAAAATCCACCATCAAGAGAGACACGTTACAGCCAGAGTTTACAACCAGTGGCATTTTCTACAGGAAGAAGCCCAGGAAGCCCATAACGGTGGAGGTGAGATGTTCAATCAGGCTCAATACCATAATTAGACACATCTGTATTATTATTATCATATAATTATTGCACGGCAAAGATGCTCTTATGATAAGAGGTACACATCACATATGCACACTGGTATACCCTCTAAAGACCCAGGAGTGTATTTTTGTCTTCTGTAGGGGATACGAGTTTCATAGCTTTACTGTGAGGGGGAAAAAAAAGAAAAAATACCTTGTCCACTGCAAAGGACATTCCAATAAAGACAGTTATTTAATGTGAAAAAAAGTCAGAGTGTTTTGTTTTCCTGGGTCTCAGGTAGATTTGATAAATAAGGTGCAGTGTGACAGTAAATAAATACAAAAATCATCACATATGAGGTTTACATACGACTGCATTACTACATTATAGAGTTAAAAGCCATTGTCTTTTGCTTGTTACCAACTTTAATACTTGACGCTGTTGTTTTTTCACAAAATTTTCAAGTATAAAACACACTAAAGAAAATGGTACTTTTTATTTAATAATGAGAATGAGAAAACTTTGCCTCTTTTTCTCACTTTATTTTCATTTCCACTATTATTTCACATGAGAATCTTATTATAGGAACTGAAAAAGTGCATTTTAAAGTGAGTTTCACATAATTTGGTGATTTTTTTTACTTACACATTCATCACGCACTCTGATCTTTCTCACGGTTCCCTGTTAATCCCAGGTTTGGAACAGTAACGCTGTCAAAGACCAGTTTATGGGCCAAGTGGTGCTGTCTGGGTCAGTGAAGGACAGCAGCGACGCTCAGAGGCTACAGCTGAGGAAGCAAGGCCGGCAGATGGCAGACGAAATGCCCGGTAACATCAGTCTGAAGATCGTCACGGCTACTCAGCTGACCGCTTTTTGACCTAATCTGCGCTGAATCATTTTTTTGTGTTCAACTTTGTGATGAGACAGAAAGTTCACATCACTAAGGTTCTGCTGCCAGCGGTGGTGTGGCCTGTTTTCTACCATCAACAGGCTTGGATACAGACATTTAAACCAGATTTTAGATGAATTATTTACAAAGTTGAGGGGGAACAGCACTGAATTCTGTCTTTTTTCTTCTTTTTATACATTTTTATACTGACATTTTACATGTTGACAGCAGAGATATCATTCCATTTTTTTTATTAGACTGTCATCAGTGGCAAAAATGTATCATCCAAATTTTTATGTTATGTTTACGTACATTATGTGCAACACTTAATTCATGTGTAGTCTGTTTTATTGGTATCCTTCTTTTGCTTTCAATCATCATTTCACATCATCAAGATTGTGAAAATACAAATAACAAACAGAATAAATAAATAATTAAAAAAAAAACAGTATAATTCCGGTTGCCTAGAAGCATTGCAATGACTCTGGTTTTCTTCCTCTTTTTATTTCAGTCCAGTTCCCAAACTGCAATTTTTTTTACACTCAAGACACAGCCATGCACAATTCAAAGTTCAAAAAGTCTATTGCTTCAACCACAATTAAAAATAGTTTATCCAAAACCTCATTTCCCCATCATTCACTTGTCCTTTTCAAAGATGGGGGGGGAAAGCCTGCTGAGGTATGCCGGATGGATCAGCAGTTTTACAAAGCTAGACAATAATAAGAGTAATAATAATAATCATAATAATGATAATGATAATAATAATTTAAAAAGTAACATTTTTTGTCTTTGTTCCATTCTCTTGATACACATTAATAGAGGAATTTTCACACCACGTGTACAGGTTTACACATTCAAAAGATAGGAATGTACAGGAGCAACCACAGAAAAGGGGCACGTCAGCGGTGTCTCTTGTTCCGAAATTCACCTTTGTGCTCATAGTTCAGACCTGTACATGGGGCAGAGGCCAAATGCCTCCGAGCCGGCGACTTTGCACAAAGCTTCCTGACAGGCCACCCCCACCTACCGCACACATACATACATGTACTAACACTCAGCAGTGGTACTCAGGACAGTCTGTGTGGGCCTGCACACAGCGTGCTGCATTTATCGGCTCTCTGTCCAGATGAAGGAGTGTCCGATAAAGCCCAAACAGGAGAGCTGGATCCAGGAGTGCAGAGACAGAGTGTGTGTTTATTTTTCTCTTTTTCAGTTTCCAGGGTGCAAAACATTTATTGATACATACCATAGAGCAACCTGAATATTGTCATTTTAATATTGTCATAATTCTGAAAAAGGGGTGTTTTTCCTGTCATATTTACATACATACATAAATATCCTAACAATCTTAACCTATCTGAAGATGAGATACAGTGTATAGTTTGTTTTACATGCATGAGATCTGTTGCATCCTCCTGTCTAACATCACTCCTTCATCTTCTGTACATTTGCTGTACAATGGAGGTAAAATATGACTAAGCAGCTACCCTGCACCTCAGAGTCAAGGTGGACAACACGAGTGAGGCATCTTCTAGTGCAGATTGAGGTAGCCCCCTAACACACACAAACACACTCACACACGTAGGGATGCCACGTGGGAATGCCTGACAAATACCAACACAAAGTAGCTGGTAGATAACTTTAGTACAGAAATGAGATTAAACACTAACCAGGCATGAAAGGAATGTCACAGAACAATGTGAACCTGTTCCACAGTTTCTGGTTCCAGTGGTCATTAGGACAAGGTACAGTCATAAAATGACACGCACTGCTGCACTCGAGGATGTTAGCGGGTAACACTTCCTCCCTAACCTGCACACGTCCTAAAACTAACCACAACACATACAGATCACATGACAAAAGTCACATAAGACACCAAAGAAGAAGAAGAAGAAGAAGAGGGGAAGGGACAGGTGAGAGAGGTACAGGTTCAGGTACAAGAGCAGTTGTCTATTACACATGAATGCTGTATGCATACTGAATGTAGTCTAGTTTAGGTTTTGGCATTCAGTGAAGAGCTAGTATTAGACCATGCAACGTCTTTTTTTTCATCTGTATTTTACATTTGTGTTCAAAGGTTAAATGTGTCTAACATTTCTTTAAGAAAACGGTTTTTTTAAAAAAATGTTTTAGTTTCTTAATCTTGCTCACAGTTTAGATTTGATCATTTCTGCTTGTTAAATTTCATGTTGCATGTTTTAGTTTTTTTTTTTTCTTTTTACTTGAGCACACAGGCACACATGAAGCAGCATAGGAACCTCTCCAAGGGTTGCTGAACTCCTCAACAGTGTATGCAGAAGATTACAGCATGGCCTCATCTTAAATAAGTTTACTTTGGTGTATAGTGTTCGTTAGCATCTAAAAAGTAATAATAATAAAAAAAAAGACACTTAATATACACAACTGTATGTGTAACTTGTATTACTGTGGAACAACTGATTATATTTTTTGAGACTTGAGTTCAGTATGTTTTGTACTTTGTCTTTCATACATCAAATATTAAATGTGGGCCTTTTGCTACACAGAGTGACAGAGAGTCAGGACCATGTTTCATATATGAAATGTTCAGAACATGAAAACTGATCATATCTGGAAATCCAACATTAGTTTAGTCATATGTATGTGATAGCTAGCTTGAGTGAGTATATGACATAACATTTACAACAGCTG
The DNA here is from genome assembly GCA_029814465.1 of Ostorhinchus cyanosoma. Lineage (NCBI taxonomy): Eukaryota > Metazoa > Chordata > Actinopteri > Kurtiformes > Apogonidae > Ostorhinchus > Ostorhinchus cyanosoma. The sequence goes on from JAPTYQ010000007.1 coordinate 17,579,751, forward strand.
GTTAACTCCAGTGGCACCTATGACTCTGAGAGACGTTTACTGAAATTAAACATGAGAAGTGAACGGAATCTGTGTTGATTAATAAATGAAGGATATTTAAAGCTGGCTCATCCAGACTTTTTCCCCTGTAGCTGCATCCCTTCGTACATTCACACACACACACTCACACACACATACACCAAAATGCCACCTTGAGATGTGACAATCTGCAGAGGAGTAGCAGTGTTTCTCCACAGAGCCAAAGTCATGCAGGCAAAGGTCGGATCCAGAGTCCCAGAGTCACTCTCTCACATCAGCTGGTCACTGCAGGTGTAGGTGTGGCCTGATCGTGCTCCATGGTGGGACTAGAGGAAAGAAACCAAGCCTAAAGCTGGGCAGGGAAGGAATCACAGGCTTTGTAGTTTTTCAGTTTGTCTTCTTTACTCCTGAAGTTTACTCCTGAAGTCTTTTCTTTCATTTTTTCACCCTAGTTTTTGGTTTGGGAGCCTCCCAAACAAGACATATGACACAAGAGATGTGCACAGTTTGCACACACACATACACACACACACACACACACACACACACACACACACACACACACACACACACACACACACACAC
>JAPTYQ010000007.1:17589692-17608348 GCA_029814465.1 Ostorhinchus cyanosoma
GATGACTTTTGATGGTCTAATAATTTTTTCCGTGACAGCATCTAAAACAAAAATATTCACTATAAATCATAATTAATTCTCAAAAATCTTGTATCTGATAGAGGGAACAGTATGTAGCACAGAGAAATAGATAATAACTACAAGGAAACACGGCCAAACCAAAGCCTTGATAAGGACTCAGCACAACATTTCTAGGATCAGCATCTGCAGTGATAAATGTGGGCTGACTGGAGGTCAAGGTGAAGTATAAGGCCGGGCATCTCATCGACAAAATGATGACTGCGTTGGTCTGATGCAGGAGACATTTCAATACATGGCCAGTGGGAAATAATCTCTTTTGCATCTGACTAACACACAAGTAAAGGCTTAAAACAACTCTATTTCTTGACAGTTGCTGACAAGACACGATAACAGACAGGTAGATATGGACTGTTTCACATGAAAGTACGGTGCTTAAGTAAAACAGCACATATTTCCATGCATTGCAGGTCTGCATTCAGCCAATGTTCAAAACAATCTGGCATCAAGCAGCTCATGGAAGGGAATGTTTGGGGGGGGTTTTCTGGAAATGAGGTAGATTTTAGTTGCTGTAAATCAATTTTTGGCCCCTCTCATCCGAGACATTGCAGCCAATTTTGGATAAAGTCTGTGTCACTAAAGCTGAGTCACCTCTGTAAGACATGGACCACTGTGACAGGCCAAGGATGAGATGCTCTCAAATACCCTCACTGAGCTCACACAACCTTTTAGACTCACTACCACACCCGCTTGCCCTTCACTGGCACAGAGCTTTTTCGAGCAATAGCGTTGCATGGAGTAATCCTAGTGTAGTTTGCCTGGGGCAGCGAATCCCACCGAACAGACTTGGATTCCACTTCTTTACCCGACTGAGCGTGCTACAAGCCAAGGCATTCAAAGCATAGATTACTCTGGCCAAAGCCAGGAATGAGGTCAACACAGCAGGAGTCCTCGTAGATGCAGTTGAGCCTCCACTGAAGCTCGTCTATGGGTATTTCAAAATCTGGTTAAGTAGATTGAAAAATAAACAATGAGCAGCAGTCGCCCTCACAGTGGTTTCTGTGCACGAGATTCAGACTGATTGGCATGTATGCAAAATTCAGGGCATTATGCTGCGTAGTAGGAGCAGTTTAGTCTCCAGAGGGGAGCACAGACATTTTGCCCATTAGATGGAGAACTCTGTGTGAAAGGAATGAGTGAGTAAGCAAGAAATATTTACTGTAGTGTCATTGGAGAGAAGAACTGCTCTGAAGCTCAATATAGTTAAATAAAGCCACATCGTGTTGTAACTTACCTGTCAAATTATCGTCATTTAATGATTGTATAGATCAAAAAATGTATATTTAATTTCCCAAAGCATTGAAATGTCAGATATAGCATCACTCAGCTCCATGTAACAGGTTGATTTTAACAACAGTCAGATGAGATACCAACAAAATCCTAGTCGGTTGAAGTGTTTCAAAGGTAAACAATAAATAATAATAGCGACATGTAACACGGATGTAGTTACATGGATGATATTTGTTTTATCAGATTTTGTTCCATAGCGTGATATAAAGGAATTCAGTCTAATTAGATATGTTTGAAAATATGAAACATAAGATCAATAAAGTCAACTTAGATCTTTAGAAAAACTCACCAGAGTATTTGCTGCTATGTATCCATGTGCCGATTTGTCTGAAACAGGAAAATAATAGCACATTTATAGATGTAGGTCACTGAGAAGAGATAACATACATTTTCCCTCTGAAATAGAGACACTGTTTTGTCTGTATTCCGTTGTTACTCACCTCCTGAAGTGAAGCTCATGTACTTCTGGTTGTTGACAGTTTCTTTGGAGTCGTAGAACTTTAAGACATCCAACACAGCTTGTGGGTTCTTCTTCTGCTCCAGTTTGGTGATGTTGGAGGTTTGTAGGAGCCGTGCCCACTGCTCGGGGATACCCTGCACAGACACAGAAGGTCAGATGTTAACTGTCTGGGAGAGGATTATATTCAGAGTTATTGGAAGTGACATGATGGAGACTACAGAAACTGAATGTGAAATATGGTGTTTGCTAAAAAGAGAAAAAAATGACAAGAACCCTCTATGAAGAATTCCTTGTCGCAATGAATTCAACTGTAGCTTAAGATTTCAGTGCAACAGACAAAGAAGGAAGGAACAGACGAGATCGTTTATGTCTGTGAGAAGTCGGTAATGACAGATTTTTTTTATAGAAGTTTTGTATTTTTCTTATTTTATTTTGTATTTTTTGTAAGTTTTTTTAGATATTGCATTTTAGTAAACTATATATACTATTTTGTACATTTTTACATCTTCTCATGAAATGATTGTGACAATGTGACTTATTCTTGATAGATAAAGTATAACTGGGACTCATTATGTAATCACTGCACCTGGTCAAAGGTGATTACTGATGTGTAAAACACAATTATTACAACTTTATGGGCAACAGTGCATATTTTATGTGACAAGTACATGCCGCAGTATACTTTTGCAATACTCATAACTTTACATTTTGACTTTGGGACTCAGTATTATTTCATTACTCACATTAAACCACCTCTAAAGCTTTTACACTGGTTTCCATTTGGTTACAAAATATATTTAAAGTCCTGTTACTAGTCTACGAATCACTGAATGGTTTAGGGCCAGAGCACATCACTGTTATATTTAAAGAATGTAAACAGAGTAGGACTCCTACGTCTATGGATTCAGGTCTAGTCGAGCCCAGAGTCCAGACTAAAGATGGATAAGCAGTATTTATCTGATCTGCTGCAAACAACTGGAACAAACCTCCAGACATGTTTACAGGATAAAAACATTTCTCCCTTTCATGCGTCTGTAAATCTTATTGCTCTATCTCTCTGGAGGACTGTATATTCTTTTAATAAGTTTAATCTATATTTTATAAAGAAAAAAAATCTATATTTCTTATTATTTTAGTCTGTTGTATTATGATTTTATTTATATTTTATTACTCTTACTTTCTTCTAATTCCGTTTTTTAAAATTTATAAATATTTTTTATTGCTTCAGCACTTCCTTTCTATTTACTTATGGATATTGTTTTTAATTGTAGCATTGTACAAAAGTCCTAGGCTGACATCAGGTTTGTAGATTTAGAAAAGTTCTAATAACCACACATATGAATTAAACATATATTACAATAAAAATCAAATCTGAATATACAGGAAGTATGTACAGCAGTAAAAATAAAGGTTTCAGGAAAATCGGCCACTATAAACTAAAGTGATAGTATTTAATGTGATTTCCCTTATATGAGATATATTGCTTTAATTTTTGGATATTTTACACCAGATTCCTAACTCTGTTTCTAACTTTGTGCTGTTTCTTGTCATAGGGTCACACTAAATACTGACTTCAACCTTCAGAACCCATTTTGTTCAGTTTTTTTGGTTGTTTTTTAAGGTTGTGCACGTATTTCCTGTATTTTCTTGTTGCATTTGAAAAAGGGAACGAGAGAATAAATATATATGAAACAAGAAAGCTAAAGGTGGCCTAAGACTTTTGCATAGTACTGTATGTAAAGCACACTGACCTACATTTATGTATGAAATGTGTTACATTAATAAACTTTCTTTGCCTTGCCCTGCTTAAGTTCCCACATTGTGCAAAACAATCTTACAAAGAACAAAAATCTCTTTATTCTTAAACACTGAATCATTAAGACTGAGAGAAAAAACACAACAAAGCTGATTTTAGTTTATGTCCCATTCCATTATAGATTTTTATTTCCTTTCCATGTATTTCAAAGGTTTTTAATCTCTATTCCAGATGACAAAATAATTCAAAGAAGTAGAACAAGGAATTTTTCAATATCTTCTCACTTCAGAACCACTCTTTGTCATGGGATGCCTTATATATAAATACAGCCCCTGATGTGAAGTGAGATCCCTCTGCAAAATGGATACTTTGCAGCTCTGAACTTATTGTGATGCACATATTTTTGGAGTTACATTTTACTCAGAATTTCTAAATGCTCTACTTTTTACTTCTAAAAGACAAAATCCATCATCTGGTCTCAAGGCACTTCAATCTCACACGTGTATATACAACATTCACACGCCATGCTGATCAAAAATGTAAAAATGAAGTGAAACAAAAACAAGAGATGAAGATTTACGAAGTAGAGTCACAGAGTAAACACACAGCAGTTCACTGTTTCCTACTAGAAACCCATGACAGATGCTAAATCAGAAGAGATCTGATTTAGGCTGGGGTGTAATTGAAGTGTAAGAGTTCAAATAAGGAACTTCCTGTTGTCGGTTACAGCACACAGCCTTTGTGTCTCAACTTATTTTGTGAGAATGACGATACTTCTATTTTTATTACTCACCTCTCCACGCATCAGCCACCCTCTCTTTCCTTTTCTATATTTTGTAGATTAGTAAACCATGAAGGGAAGGTGATGGCGCATGATGGTGAAACTATTTCAGATTCATGTTTTTCGTTTTGATTAATGTTATTTTACTGCTATAGTTATAGATTAATGAATATATTTTATAATCTTTAAACATTTTGCATGTTGTGGGTCTACTTTATCGTTATTCAATGTGTAATTTTTTATTTATTTATTTTTTTTTTTCTGTGTAATGTGTAATTTCTAATGTGTTTTTCAAAATAAGATTATAGTAAGAACAACCAAGAACTGAAAAATGTGTGGAACATTTTTACTTCTACAAAGTGCAACTTCAAGAATAACAAAACTAAATTGTTTCAGTATGCATCTGGCACCAAATCACACTGAATATAACAGGTTATGATATTATGTCCCCACTATATATTTAAAGCATGGAGACTTACTAAAACAGATGTGTTTTTTTTTTTTCTTTCTCTTTTTTCACCTAGTTTAAACACATCCAGACCTCCTCTATGATCCAATTCAGCAGCCAAAACTGAGGAAATAGAGAAAGGAGGAAATACTGTTTCATGGTGTTGTATATCAAGCCCTAAGTAAGAATAAAAAACACATCCTGCCTACTGAAACTCTAGCTATAATGTGATTTACTGAGCAACGGTAAAAGATTCAGCCGCAGGTTTCAGCCGGTGGTGGAGATAGAGCGATTATCATTCAAGTCACTCACACTGCCAACTTTGGATAGAGGAAAATATATTAACAGTCAGCTCTGTCACCTCTGGGAATTGAGATTTGAGAATTTTGTGCTTGGGACCTTGCGTTCAGATGGGAGGAGAATTTTTAAAGCAAATGAGCCCTTGTTTGTATGCTTAATAGTCAGGTGAAAGGGATACTCACTGTGAATTCTCCTGTTACAGCGTCAAAGCCAACATGAATGGTGTGTTCAAAGTCTGAGGGTAAGGATATCTCAGGACGTTCCTTCTCCTTCTTCTTGTTCGCTACAGAAATTGAAACAAAAACAGCTGATTTCTAGTGTTTTGAAACATATACATGTCATAAGTTACAAGGCAATAATTATAAGGTTAAGCGGTTAAGAGTGATGCTCACTTTTGTCTCCCCCGGGGAAGATGGAACGCAGGCGGACTTTTTTGTTTTTCTCTTCAGGAGCCATTGGAAGCGGTTTAGAGGCGTGATTCACTGATGAAGAGTCTCGGGAACTACTGTTCATTCTCAAGGGGGGGGCTGGTGGTTTCTCTTCAATATCAACACTATCAGACATCTTTAGTAACACTCACAATGTCCTGGGAGAGAGAAAGAGAATCAAAGAAGAGAGGAGGTCGGTGTTAAGACGTTTGGAGAAATACAGGTGTGATGAAGGTCAGGAAATATTTCCTAATAAATGCAACATGTAAACATTGTATATGATAACATTTAACCCCAGTACATGTGGAAAATACAGTGTTATTACATTATGATTACAGATTTACAAAAAACAGTACAAATAAGTTTTTTTTTCATCCAATGACTTCTTAAAGCTTGAACCATTTATTAGAATTTCTTCGACTCTCATTAAGACAGCTCTGTCATAGAGATTTACTGAGATTGGTTTCTCCCTGGTTTCTGAAGCAGCATAACTGGGGTAACATGAAGGTGAAAAGTGTATGAAGAGTTCAGGCAGATCAAACACATACAGTGCTTCTAGTTACAGTTTCAAAGAATCGCACTCTGAGCTTTGGCCTATTTAAGTGCAACATGAGGAAACATTAAACATGAGGAGTCTTGTTACAGTGAAATTGACTGCAGGTCTATGACTTCGAACTGAATAGATCAGCAGGCTCAGGAACTTTACATGAACAGACTTATACACCACTAAAGAAGACACAGTATCTAAAAATGCACCTCTTGTAATGTAAACTAAAGGTCCCTTGTTGCCTGAAGAGTGAAAGAATGTACGTGGAGCAGTGGAGGGGGGTTTACCCGCTGTTCATTTGAGAAACAGTAACCAAGAGATGATTCTGAGAGAAAGTGGCGAGAGTAAATGTTCCCATCACTCATCCATCTCGTCACCCATCCCACTCCCATCTTAGACTCCTTCACTGCCTCACCCCGAGGCCAAGCCCATCATGTGATGTGCTTACAATCGTCCCAGAAAGCGGGCCATCCAGGCCGCCCCCTTAGTGGAGACCTACATTAGCAAACAAAGACCACTCCTTGGCTCTTGCACAGTGTGCACCACATCAGACAAATTACACATGCACCTCTATGATTTTACATAACCATTTCCATCACAATGAATCAAACTGAGAATAAGGGCAAGTGATTTTCTTTCTTTTTCTCCAGTTTTAAAATATCAACGACACTGATATTGTGATATTGTGTACATATCATGTGGAATTTCTTCTATAAACAATTTTGGACAAGTGTTATATTGTAATGCATCAAAGAAAAGGAGTTACTGAAGCTAAGAATCACAAAACAACACAACTATTAAACTGTTTTCTTAAAGACCATCTGCCATCTTGCTTTTTGAGCACATCAGATACTATCTTTTCCTCACTACACATTGGGTAACAACAACAGATTTATATGCACACTAAACTTGATTAAGCCTTTAAAGAACAGGAAATTTATGTGCAAGAGCTAAAGCATCTCATCTAATCAACAGTTTCTCTTCCCCTTGATAGTCTTAACCAATGTGCATTAATGTGCAATTAGGCTGATTCTGATATTTAATTCATGCAAACACAGCTACAAAATATTTGTCACTCCTTATTATGCAAGGAAGTTTTTGAAATATTCTCGGCCTCAGATAAAAGAGCACCAAAATAAATCAGATATTTCAATATCTGGCAGAATCTCACCCCTCTGCTGGTGATGGGATGAGAGTAAAGAGAATTTAGCTTCACTTGGCAAGAATATATTCCACTGACGTCCCATTGCGATCCTTTCAATTAGATAAACTATGATCTCTGCACAAACGCTTGAAATGGTGGGAACACAGCTACCGTTCAGTATCAGAGCTGTGAGCAGAAGGTTTTTATGTTTTTATGTGTGGTTATGTGGACGCACTTGACTAGCAAAGGGTGTCATCAACAGTGAAGTATGGTAAAATAAACATTCCAATCCAAACACATGCTGCTCTTTTTGATTTATTTCTATGAGAAATTTCCTGTTACTCCTTTCCAGAGCAGATTTAAGGAAAGGTAACTCACACCTGTTAGACTAGTAATCTGCACTAATAATAGTCGGCAGTTTATCCCACTTTGCTGCAGGGCATCCGCTATTTTGTTTCTAAATATATATATAATAGTTCGTTTAAAAGATTACTTTCCTTAGTTGCATCTGGCTAATGGTGAGCAGGTTTATATTTATATCATATTTTAGGGCTCTCATAAGATGGGAGCGTTTTGTACCTGGTTGGGTTAGTTCTAGGTGAGTCCAGACAACAATAGCAAACAGGTTCTCTCAGCTTGGAAGTTAGGCGTGTCGTTAACAATAAAACCACGTAAAACTCAACTGTTTACACAGGATTTTCACTATGATGAAATGCTCAAGCAACAGGGAGTTCCTGACAACACAGCTTTTATGCAGACAGAAAGAACTAACAGGAAGTCGTCAGGGAAACATCAAGGACAGAGTCACACTATAGGATCAGCGTGAACCAACAGCTTCATTCTCCAGATCCTCCTGAGACCCAGGAAAGTAAAAGTTTGGGCTTTTTTACATTAAATAATCGTCTTGATTGGAAACAGCAGAATGTAACAGCTTTATCCAGATACATTTATTTATTTATGAAACGCCCTTTGCAGTAGACAGTGGAGTTTTTTTGCTTTTGTTTTGTTTTTTTAAGAAAAAGCTGTGAAACTCTTGTCCCTTACAAAGGACAAAAATGCATTGCTAGGTCTCAAGAGGATATCATACTGGCCAGGAAAGGATGTTTTCTAAGGTTTTCTGCTCGAGGTAACAAATTCAACAATTAAATCTGCTGGAAAAATAGCAGCATATGGTGAATTACTGTTTTTTATACAACACAGAGACAATCAAAGTTCTCTTGAGGCCAGTGCTGGTGTGATTAATAACTCTTTATCCATTAACATAAAGTAGTGCACACATTTCTGCTGTTAGGTGGATTGTGTTCAACATGTGCATCTATGCACGAGTAAGACCGGACAACAGTAGCTGGAATCTGATCAATCAGGTCACTATCTGGTCAGCAAGTACAGAGAGGAATAATCGATCGATGCAGCAGCGGTTAATGATGAGGTTTCAAACCATCCAACATAATAACAACAGTTGGTTTTCTTGTGAGAATCATGATTCTGATTTTCATCACCCTGATTGATTCATGTGACACAGAGTAGCATGAAAAGCTGCATATGCATAAAAGCATCAAAGGCTGTTGCATGGTCATTTAAGATAATCTTGTAAAAACCACTGAAAAGCAGTTTGGTGAATGATGTGGCTGAAATGTTCCTCAACTTCAAGTGGTGGTCACACACCAGGCAGCAGGCGGTGAGTGCAGCAGTTATCCATGCAACCACCTGAGGGACACACCAAGAAAACACTAACAACTGAAAGATTTTATATATCACAAATCCCCATTGCCTGATCCAGTCCTTGGTGCTTATTTAGATACTCAGCTGACTGCCAGCTGCTGCAGCTCTGCTAAATGGTCAGACGACCAAAGACGGCAGATTCATGGAGCCCCAGACATTACGGATTCTTCACTCACATAAAACACTGACCTATTTACTCTGCAGACTGACAGACAGGCAGGCAGTGAGTGAGTGAACTGTCCCTGAAACAAGCATCCCTTATGTCTGAAACACAGACGGGCTAGTATCCTAACATTATAAATCAACCCCACGCCTGCTTTTTGTTTGTTGCTGAAGGTTGTCTTCTAATAGCAGAAAAAAAAATCATTAAATGACCAGCTTTTAAGAGTCAGACCATGGTCAGTTCATTATTACTGCATGTTTTTACACTGTAAATGCAGGATGTCCACCAGTTCACTACATGCTTGATTGTGTTTGTAGGAAGTGACATTTTGACAGTAACTTACAAAAGTACAGGTCTCTATAAAAATCACACCAAACCACCACACACACGTCAACTCCAGCCACACATTACTGGGGATGTTTTCACATTTCTCCTCCATAAAATATTAATCTATCCATGAAGAGCAGGCATTTTCTCTGCTCTTTCAAACATTAATGCTGAATTTGAATGGCTAACACAGGAAGAGGCTCTAATCTTGAGCCCATGGCGGCCCAGTAATGGCCCCCGCAGTGGGGGGAGGGCTCCATAAGCCTAGCTCTTCATGCCCCTGATTAGGACACACTCTCTGTTTGACTTGGCCTCAGCTTTGGCTGTGCTTCTTTAAAGGATGCTGATTACTTGGATGGGATGGACAGCAAGAGGACATTCAAAGGATAAGGAAGAGGGGGCATACTCCATGTTGAGGTTTACCATTGTTATCTCCCAGTGATGTTAATATAGTGCTTTTAATGGCCAATGTGGACTGTTTTTATGCCCTTAGAAAAATAAATTGTGTGGTGAACAACTGAGTCTTTGTTCACTGTTTTTTTAAGACAGATAAGGCGATCATCAGACTTTCACAGACCAGTTTACTTGCTTGAACTTGTGTCACAAGTTTTATGTAACCAAGAAACTCAAACCCCAAAAAGATAAATAACAAAGCATTCAATTGAGTCTTCAGGGGTAGAAATCCAAGTTACTGTGCAAACGATGCTTTCTCTGCCTATCAAGACCATAATAAAACACAGAAAGTCACAAAGATCCAATGCAATGTCCTGTCCCTTTAACTTTGGGGTTTGAGGAGGATGAAGCTGGTCTTTGGTTCAAGGTGGCTCCAGAGGGGCTCCTTTTGAAAGAGACATTAATGGAAATTATTATCACAAGATCCAAACCTCATTTAGCAAGGAAGACATCAAACTTAATTTTTAGATTTTTGAGTGATATAAATCCTGTTTTCCTGAAGAGTCTTATTTTCTCTGTGTGTCCTGAGTTATGGCTGTAGGTGTTTCTGCTGTCACTACCCAGGTTTGGAGCCTGACATTGAATTGGTGACGTTCTAGGACCACAGCGCTAAAATTTGACCTTGTGAAGCTACATACCGTGAAGTATGGTTTCCACCCAGCCCATTAAACATATGCTGAAACATATGTTGAATTCTTACACACATCAAACACAGCTGGTCACTAGAATAAAACAATTACTGTGACTTGGTTAGTTTGACATTTTTAAAAAGAATTCAACGTAACAGTCTTGTCTGATAAAGCTCCACCTCTCTGGTGTGGTCACACTTCTGCAAAACTCAGTATCTCTATTTTGCATACAGCTGCGAGCGTTTGGTTCATGAAAGGGACAAGTCACAGGAACTTCATCAGTTTGCTTATGACGGGTGGCAGCTGAGATATGAGAGGGGTTTTTTCACCACTTGAATACTCGGCTCATACACAGTGTTGTTGAGTTAACTGATATTTAAAAGAGGATTTTTTTTTTTTAAAGTTCAGGCCGTTACTATTTAGAGTATTTTAATACTAATAATGTCTGAAAATGAGCTTCCTATTACATATATGACACAGCCATAAATAGTCATCGTTGTCATCACTGTCAGTAGAAATAGACCCATATTCCAGGGAAGAAAAAAAATTCAATATCAAACTTTTTGCTTCTATTTTTAGCTGACACACATGCCTAAGGGAAAGCCATGAAAACACTGAACATGAGTGTCTTTTAATCATGTTGGTATAAAAGGCTTATACCCGTTCATAATACGCCAACTAGAGCATGATCACACAGTATCAAAGGGAAACCCATGGTAAATGGATGCAGTGACTACTCATGTGCTTTAAATGGACATTTACACTGACCCGTTACATTTTACGGATATTCACATACTATATAACCTAGTAAGAATATTTTTACTGACACAGAACCAGGGAAGTTAAGTTTTCTTCTGGCAACAGCACATTTCACAGTTTTTGGTGAAAAACTGTCGTGCTTTACAACAGTTATGCATAAACATCTCTTAATAGTAACCAGTAGTATCTATTATTAGACATATCATCCTGTAGTGTTTCATCAAGAAACCAGTGGATATTGTGTAGATTGTCATTGTTTATACTATAAATGTATTTCTTGCATGAAAAGTACAACCAGGGAGGGGAGTTGCAAATTAGCTGAAGACTCTAAACTGTTCATACAGAATATCAGATGTTTTACATAGCTATCTGATATATTTCACTGTATTGTCCCTGAAAAATAAATGAATAAACAAAAGTTGTTTACACATATACTGTACAGTAAGCACTACATTCAGCAGCAACAAAATGCAGAAATTTCTTTCCTAAATATTTCAAATACATTATTATCTAAACCCCAAAGATACAACCAACCATATTCATAGTTTCACTTCTTTTTCCCAAAGAATCCATTGAAATGTGAGCTTTTTCTGTTCAAATCCATTTCAATAAAAACAGATGAACACAATTCACCTATTGTTTAGCTCTTATAATTTTACAAGGCAACCAGCAACTCTAATATAAACCTGAACACATGCAAATAAATACCGGCCCTGTTTTCTCTAGATTAGCTCACAGTACGTCCTCTCTAACATCAGAGGTCCAGTGATTTTAAAACACACTCTCACTGACTGACTTACTCTCCATTATCTTGTCCTGCTCACAGGTTGAGGGGTAATGTTCCTTTTATTCAAAACAGATGAGAAAAAAGCAGGTTAGTTGACACTCAGGACCCATTTATTCACCACACTTTACAATCCACTGTGACTCTCATTTTACCAGGCATCATCCTTTCCCAAACTCCCCTACTGGGGAGGCTTGAGAGCTCATCTGTCATTTAATATTTAGTTCTGGTGAACCTGCCTCAGTGCTATTCTCTCTTATATTAATACATGCACGTGTATCCACAGACAGGCAGAAAGACACACACATTTAGGCCCAGTATTTCAGATTTTTAATCAACAGAACACCAACAAAATTGTGTTAGTGTGTGTGCATTTTGAAGAAACATGATTAGCAGCGTGTACATTTCCATTTTAATGGTCAGAAACAAAACTAAACAGACAGTAATAGGGTAAATCTATTAAAATGGTCAAACAGGTAAAACTGCTTGCTCTGACATTTTGAATACAACTTTTGTTTTAAGGTGGAGAGTTTATTTTATCATGCAGGAAACACTGGCTAAAAGTAGGTTATTGGACAAACACTGTTGAAAATCTAAAATGCACTTTTTTGGGTTTGTTTTGAGCTTATTTAAAGCACTGGATGTCTTTTCTGAAAAGTGAGGCAGATAGATGTATAGTACAATGTCACAGAAATTTTCATTCACTTGCTCATTTCTTGACAAAAACTGGTAATTGACATGCATAGCTTTGCTTTTTTTGACAGATTTTGTATTAACATTGTGTAATTCCACATTAAAAATTGTGACTTCAATCGTTGTTAAATATTTCTGCAGTATTAATACAAATATTAACAAAATCACTCATCCAACAACTTTAATGCCTTTCTTATTTATCTATTTTTTTAACAGTAGATGTGGAAAATAAATGGAAAATACAAGGTAGCAGTAGAGCATGACAAAAAAAATCCCTTCAAATCCTTATCAGGGTCACTGAAGTTATAATTTATGGTTCTCTGAGTACTAGGGCATAAGTGAGCCCAAAACCTTGAATACGAAGGATTTCAATGAGACAGTCAGAGCAACAGCCCACACAGGTGTCTGGGGTCCATGAATTCATGCATCAAGTGAATGCACAGAATGTAACAGGCCCCCACACCGTCTGCAGATGATTCCACTGTCCGTCAAACACCAGTGTCCAATTATAGGTACTATATAGTTTTCACTATACGTCTTTCAAAGCACTGAAACACATGGGCTATCAATCAGGCTAGGGTTCCACTTTCTATTCACATCTATTCTTAATAACACCTTTGAACCATATTATGTTCCCTAAATCCTTCATGAACAACATCTTGTTCATTGTTGACTAGTTTGATCTGGATTCAGATTTTCTTTCAGTCTTTTCTGATGCTGTTATTTGTTGCATACAGGGGGATGTTTCTAGATTAAATATCACTTTATAATACACTACACACAGGTGAGGCTGCTTATCGTGTGATGTTATCTCATATTGTCAGCTTTAAACTTCAAAGCTAGTTTTTTAACAATACGGCGGCATTGATGGTCATGTTTGAGAACCAGGTGGAGGCGGAGAGGGGAGTGGATTCCCTCTTGCCATGCCAGCTGGTGCACCTGCTCTGAGTTGAGTTAAAAGGGTTAAAATGCACCTGCAGAAGGGGACAGTGCAGTGAAAACAAAAAACAATATGGTGGTAAGGCCACTTTCATTCATTTCTTAACTAGTCTATGTAGGTTATAGCTTCTGTATGGGATTTGCTGTGCAACTGGAATAAATGAACTACCTGTCTTCATTTATTTGCATGATTTGAATATAAATTAACATGTAATTACTGTAATTTTGATAAGATACACGTAGTTGTACTAGAAAGTTGTATCTCACACACCTCTGCGTGCGTGAGTCAATCAGCTGAGATGCAGTGTAATACCACACAAGGTAGTTTCACCTCAATGTAACTGAGAAGAGAAACCAAGTTCTTTGTCTAATTTGAGCTGAGCAACAGTGTGACAACACTCACTTCACATATTCTGTAGCTGAAAAGTGTTACTTATTTGTATCACAGTTTGGAATCTTTTTTTTATGCAATCTTATTTCATTGTCAAATCCTGCTTAAGATAATTAAACTCCGCTGAAATGAAAGTCCCCTTCATTTATAAATAATTAGCCTACCACCTCATAAAACACAAAAGACAAAAAAAAATAACAACAACAACATAGAAATCCATCATTAGATGACCAAAGTGAGATCAACTGTGAATATCCTTACAGAAGGATGGATCACATAATCATCTTGTGGACCACATCTGAGGTCATCTGCATCCTTTTCATCCTTTACACATCTAACATTCGGTTCATCTTCAGGCAAACTCTACTTCTGACAACTCTCTACAAACTCCTGACCCTGAAAAACTTGATAATCTCTTAAACCATCTGAACTCACTTCTACCTCTGCAACATTTCATCCTTTTATTCTGTGCAGTCTCTATCCATCTGGAATGTCTTCACTCATTGCATCATCTTACTGTAAAGGCTTTAACACCTCTTGCTTTCTGGACTCTTAAATCCTTCCCTGGACAATCTATCCATCTATCTATCTACCTACTGTATCTATATGGCTATTTTACAGCCATATCTATAACTGTTCTTAGACACACATGAATAGCATATTAAATGAAACACACAAGTACTAGTTGTATTTTTAGTGCATGTAATCAGACACATAAATGCACACAGAGACAAGCAACCCTGGTCTAAGTACCAACAGACATCAAGTAGGGAGATTACGGAGGGAGCTGTGTCAATGTGTCAGTGTGTGAGTGTTTCCTCTCTCTCTCTCTCTCTCTCTCTCTCTCTCCCCCTCTCTTTCTCTCTCCCCATCTATCCATCTCTCTCACTTACTCCCCTCCCCTTTCCGAGACAAAATGGCCAGATGGCTTCCAATCCTACATGCTAATCCACAACACACAGACCGTAGCTCTGACACACCTACCACAAGACTACTGCTCTGCTCAGACAGCTATGCCCTCAAATGCACACAAACACACACATGTGCACACCCCCACATGAGACCACTACACATTTATGAACTGTCAACAGGCGCCCTAAACGGCCACTACAGTGAACAATAAGCTGTCCACCAACATAACTCACTCAGGCTAAGTCTTCAACAGATGGAGGCCTACTTGTATGTGTTGTGTGTCCTACTATCATATTTCAGGCAGCCCAGTTAGCAGGCTACACGCCAAGATGAGGATCTGTGTCTACTGCTTTTGTTCGCTGAGGTGAGGTAAGAGAAGCTGTGTGTGTTGGGTTACAATAGGCAATGGAAAAATGGGAAAGCCCAGAACTGCAAACTAATAAACAGAGACGCACAAAGTAAAGAAACATATACAGTTTGTGTTAGAAATGCATACATCCCTGAACAAACCATGTTTAGTGAAGTTCCTTTTAAATAAAGAACGGAATGATTATCAAGTTAAACATTACTTGAGGCTGAATCACCAAACTGAAGAGAACAGAGAGAAAAAAGTAAAAGAAGATACAATTATCTGTAGCTTTGCCAACATATTACAAATGTCAGCTGTAAAAAGAAAAAAAACAACAAAAAAAACATTAAAGCTAAGACACAGTAAGCTTGATTTTGCCCACAGTCTTTATATTTATACTGTAAACAATTTACTGGAAGGTGCAGTTTTCCTTTTATTTTTAGCAACACATATGTACAGTATGTTGGAGCAGTCACATTCCCATCTTCTAGCTTCAGTCTAAATGTTTTGTTAAATTCACTTTTTGCATTTTCATTTGGTTCATGTAACCTACAGACAAACACTGATAAAATCCAGAGCTAATAAATGTCAATTTGCTTCGCATGCAAGATGTCTGTGTGTGCAGATAAAGGTGTGATGAATATATAATGTCTGTAGCGTGTGGATTCCACAAACCATTTCACAGATCAGAACATGTACACATAGAAACAGTATTCTGCAAGCATCTATGTTTATCATGTTCCTGTTATTTCTTCTGATAGAGATGGTCCAGTATAATGTGCTATCATAGCCACCAGCCAATACACAATGAGTGTAAAGCAAAAAGTAAGTCAGCCTGTCAAATTATGTTAATTAACTGAAAAAAAGGCTGGGGAGGGGCTTTGGATCGGTGTGTGATTTATATATTGGTAATTATAAGTTAACAGTGGCAATAGTGTTTCTATTGAATGAATACAGAATAAAAAAGAATGCAGAGCTGGTGTTGGATGTCTGGACAGATGGATTAGTGGTCAATGGAAGGACATGTTTCACATTTATATCAATATAACAGGCTAATGTTCACAGAGAGTAACACCTTCCCATCCCCCAATTCCCTTCTTTAATCTTCTCACCCTCGCTCTATCACTGAGACATCTCCCTAACATCCCTCTTTCACACGACAGCCAGACAACAGGTCTCCCATCAGGCCCTGCTTCTCGCAACCAGAGGATGACTGTGCTTCCTGGGAGAGGAATCACTCACTCCCACCATGCCGGCTCTGACACCACCAGTTTAAATGGTCAGGGGTGATGAGGAGACACACATTTAGCTCATACATTAGCCAATTTTTCTATCTTTCTCCACTGATGGCTGTAGAAGAATCTGAAGGAGAATGGTTCAGCTTTCGCAGGACCGGCCCCCACCCCCACTCCGATCCCCAATGAAGTCAGGTGACCAGATGTTGTATATCTCCCTGTCACTACAGCCGCCATGAAGCTGCTCCACACATCCATGTTGAAGCCAGGAGACAGAGGCGCGTCTCTGCTCTGTGGGGGTGTGCAGTGGAGGACAGAAATGGAAGTAGATGCTATTCCTTTCTGAAACCCTCCCTATAGCAGCCATAAGTGAAGCGGTGCAGAGATAACAAAAGAGCATCTATCAGCATATTAAGCATCCATCACCCCCCTATCCACAGCATATACAGCTCAGATCCAACCGTCAGCCTCGGGTCTACAGACCCAAAATAGCATTGCTTCTTTTTTGTTCCAGTGTTGCCACTGCAGCTGCTGCATTTCTCTAGGACTGACACACACACACACACACACACACTCACACACACACACACACACTCACTCATAGACAGACACAAGGCCCGTACAAACGCCACCATTGATTCCAACACCTCCCCATCAATAAAGATGCTATTTGTGAGACACAAGGGAGTGCATACAGAGATGATGTGATGCAGAGAGGTAAATGATCATACAAAACATGTCCAGCCCATCTGATGCAGGCATCCATTTCCATCTCGCCCCTCACGGACAGCCTGCTGATGAAACAGCTGCCTCTTTAGCAGGGCAGAATGCAGAGTGGAAGAAGAAAAAAAGGCTACAAAGCACCCCCACATACACAGCCTCCCCCCTCCTCCTTCTCTCCTCTCCTCCCTCCTCTGCCTTCCCCCTCCACATCCCCTATTGCATACACAGAGAGGGAATTACCTGAAATATGTCTTCACATTCTCTTGCTCGCTGTTTCGCCTTTGAGCCCAGAGCTCTGGTAGATTCATCGTCAAGCGTACAGTCCTAATGACAGTTTAAAGGCAGGATTGCCATTCTCTTGTCAGACCAGTTCCTGACCCTAAAAGCAAGCTTGTTCGGCAGGCTGGATGCTTCACTGGCTGCTCACTGTTCCCTAGCTCATGATGTCATCCACCCTGCTCTGGCGATTGGCTGAGAGGCTGAATATTAATGCAGGCAGCAGGTCTGGGGGAGGAGGCAACCGACAGGCAGACAGAGTTGGTTTTATGTTTGACAGACCAAACCCTGCTGCCGAGAAATGCAGGAGGGAGGAACCGTATATCTATCTCTCTTTTTTTGCAAATAAAACCATGTTGTCAAGTCTGTTGGATACATGTTTTTCAAGATCAATATGTAAAATAAAAAAGATTTTTAATCAGTCTTTTGCCCTGAAAATAGTTACCAGTTTCCAGTGTATGGACTACATTATAAATATAATAAATACACATTTTATTACATTAATGTTCTAAATAAATATAAGAGCATAGGTAATTTCAGATTTGCAGTATAAGCTTGATTTATGACTATACTTCAAGCAGTAAAAATGTCAAAATGTCAGTTTTTTGGTGCTAATAATTTTTTTTTTTTTTACTGCTCCAAACAAGGGCTATCATATCATCCAATAAAAATGTATTATAGACCAACCATTAATTGTTACACTTTATTTGGATAGGCTTCTTACACAGAGTATTTATAACATTTCAAAAGCTTATTTTCATTTTAAATTTGTTTATGTAGATGAACATACAATCTGTTAAACATCCTTGACTTTTCCTTCTGCTTTAACTTGTTCTGAAAAGATTTTTTTTCCTGTTTTGTTAATGACATATTAAACTGAATTTAAGCTTCTAAAATACTTAAATATCCTTCAGTGAACAATCCAAATAGAATGTTACCAGTCAGTGTGGTCAGCACTTGTACACACACCATTACCCTTTAATAATAGATTATAATTCCTGAGCAGTATGTGACTAAACACACAATGAGACAATGATCTGTAATATAAATTTTTTTCACAAGCATCCAA
>JAPTYQ010000007.1:17614696-17637139 GCA_029814465.1 Ostorhinchus cyanosoma
GTGTGTGTGTGTGTGTGTGTGTGTGTGTGTGTGTGTGTGTGTGTGTGTGTGTGTGTGTGTGTGTGTGTGAGTGCACTTATCACCTTGCTCGTTTTGCCAAATTTTCAAAGTAGGCTAAATGTTACACTTTTCAACCTGCTTATTCAAAGAGGATGATGAGGTTAGCAGCGTTGATCTTTTGCCTCATGTCTGCTAGTTTGCACCATCACCCAAAACTTCTTTAACCCTCAACAATGATGTAGTTATAGGAGTAGTGTATGTGTGGAGGAGGGGGTTGTGTTGACTTTTGAAGTATCATAGTCTGCTCTATCTGCAACCACTTGCCTGTTGATGAATGTGAGCAGGTTCTCTGCATAATGAAGTAGGACATAATCAGGTTGAGGGCTTTGTTCTGCTATAATATCTAGTTTATTTGCACACAAGGTTGTATCACATGTACCCAAAGGATATTCAATAAGATGAACTGATCATTTATTCTATATTTTTGACTATTAACCTTAGCTTGCTTGGAAAGACAGCTAGCAACACTTGTTGTACTTATGGTGAAAAATTTATTCATATTCATATTTTTCCTGTGTTTGTAGAAGACTTAAGTGCATGGGTGGTGGTTTTTATGAGCCAAAAACTGGAAGGGTTAGAGCAGATGATACATTTCACTAAAGAAATCTAAAAGGAACCAACTACAACTTTGTCATCATAACTGAGAAACGTCATTCAGGCTACATTCACACTGCAGGTCTTTATTATCAGTTCAGATTTTTCCTGAAATATGCTTTTTTTTTTTTTGGCACAGTTCTTCACATTATAATTCAAATGCGACTGCCATCAGACTCGTGTGAACAGTCTATGGTCCTAAAGTAACCCACATCCACAGAAGAAGATGTGACGTCACATGCAGAATAGTGTTTATGGAAGTATGGATTTTGCTGGGCCCGTCCTCCATCAGCACAGAACTGTGACGACTGTCACATTTCAATGACGTCAAAGTTGAATGAAATGTGGCATCACTGTTCAGACTGAAGTTGGATTGCAAAACATCAGATTCAGTATGTATCCAATGTAGGGCCACATACGAAAGTGGCCTGGGTCTGATTTGGAAAAAATTTCATTTGTACTGTTCAGGCTGTCATGAAAAATCAGATGTGGGTCATATATGGACAAAAAGTCTGCCAGCACTGTTTCCTGCAATGTGAACATTTGATTTAGATGGAGCCAAAAATGGCTTGGAGGGGGAACCATAGTTTTGTAGTAATAGTGAAAACCCTGCATTTCACAGTGAAATATATCTAATTACCAAACTATCCAGGGAATTTTTAGAAATATGTACAACATGTTGGACTGAAGGTGTTACAATATTTTAGCTGCTTCTTAGATTTTTCTTTTTTTCCCCCAATTTCTAAACTAGAATTACATATATCTGCCAATGCCCCAGAGTCCCATAATTCAATTAAACTAAAAGAGGAAAAGGTCAATTAATCAATCAAATTTCATTTATATAGCTCCAAATCATGATTAAAGTTATCTCATGACACTTTACATGTAGAGCTGGTTGAAACCAGACTCTCAAAAGGTCTGCAAACTTCATTTCCAAAAATTAATTGGTTCACTCTTTCATGATGAAGCAGTAGTTTTTAAATAATCCTGCTGACAGACAGACCATTCAACCTCCATGGTGGAGGTAGTTACAGTTGATTCTGATGTTGCTGTTGAATATTTGGATAGTGACTGTTGCAATACAACGTAGATCTTTCTCATATGATTGAAATATTGCTCATCACAGAAGCAACATGACAACTTGTCTAGTCTTGATATTGTGGCTTCACTTTCACATGGTGGCATGAAACTATGTACTATCTTTATTTACAGTACATGGTAAAAATGTATTATGGTGTTAAGATTCAATTACGTTACAGGACAGGGTTATTAATTAAGACATTTTTACCAACTATAAATTGCCTGATGCATATATTGTTTTGTGTGCATTTGCTCATCGTGTAGTAACAGAATTTCACTTCACAATTATAAAGCCCAAAAACTCTAGTTCTAGAAACATAAACTTTAACACACATACTTTTGCCATGTAAAAACCACACATCCTATTAATTCAAAACACTCTGCAAGGACAAAGACTCTGATGCTGCTGAGATGATGCTCAGAGGCGCACCTTTGAATGTAAAACAGGGATGAAGAGGCAAATCAGTGGCCTCTGGGGATTGTGGAAGGGGCTTTTTGTGTTTGCTTTTAAAGATGTTCAATTGCTTAAACTAATATTAAAAACGCCGGCTGATGCAGAAGGTCCTTGGTTGTCTTTACACTTTTGAAAAGGCTGCTTTGGAAAGAGGGGCAGCTTTAGCAAAACTCAATATGAAAAAAATCCACTGTGCAAGTTTTTAAGAAATAGGTCATATTCTTCAGTCACCTTCCATTCGCCACGTGAATGTGCAACAGTGTTGTGGTGGATATTCACATGTCCAAATGTACATGTTCCCTTCACCTTTATGTTTGAAATATATACTGCTTTTACTCACTTGGTTGTCCTCAATCAAGCCTTGTGTCAATATTAATCAGTGTATGGTCGGTCTCAAACAGGAGCACCTATCAGCTCTCAGAGGGCACCACAGCACAAAAGTCCTATCTATGACAGCACTAGACGGAACAAGCCCCTCCCCCTGACAGCTGGCTTATTGTGAGCTGCGCCACTG
Organism: Ostorhinchus cyanosoma; assembly: GCA_029814465.1. NCBI lineage: Eukaryota > Metazoa > Chordata > Actinopteri > Kurtiformes > Apogonidae > Ostorhinchus > Ostorhinchus cyanosoma. The sequence goes on from JAPTYQ010000007.1 coordinate 17,617,399, forward strand.
AAGCGGCCTTGTTTCCCTTTGCTTGGACAGTTCAATAACTAATCTCAATGCAGCCAGCAGCATGAAGCTTTGAAAACAAGTAGCGCAGGTCTAATGGAAAGTCATCATCTGTCTGTGGGTTACCTGCAGTTCATGAGGATTCAAAGGGTCCACGAACTGTGCACACACCTACACTGTACAACAACAGCCAACAGAAATGAAAAGAATGACATCAAACTACCATATTTCTTCATTTTAGAATTAGTTTTTCCTTGAGGACTCAGCTCCTTAAAAGATGTTGTAGAGGCTTTTTAAGAGAACCTCTTCTTCAAAATGCCCATGTGTGATACATGTCTAAGCCCTTTTTCTTTTATCAAACAAATAACCCACAGTGTTTTAACAAGGCAGCAGTTTGCTCTAAACTAATGCATCTCATTTAATCATGAATATGCACCCCGTTGATTCAATCAATAACATTCATTTCACTTTGTGCAAAATAATTTGGTTTGTAATCAAATTTATTTTATCAAAGGTTATCATGGAACATATGCAATTATTCTTCCCTAGATTGCAAATGACATTTTGATCTGTCATTGTATAGTAGCCCTATGACAATGCAGTTGAGAAAGGGCATCTAGTTTGGTCTCCAATCTTCAGTTCATTTGTCCATCTGGCACATCGCAGACACACAATTCTGAATAAAGCCTAGTGGGAATGGGTCATGTCACCAAGCTATACTAATTAGCTTATGGATGGTACTCCATGTCCCCCCGTCTGTTGGGTGTATATGAAGAATCACTGGGTGAATATTAACACAATTAATTGGAATCAGTCATATACAAGGCAAATGTAATGCTTTTTATTGTTTATGGTCAGGCCAGTCTTGTAAAAGAGATTTTTAATCTCAGTGAGGGTTCCCTAGTTGATATAAAATCTAATTATATGAGACGTATGAACTTTAGCAATACTTTCAATTCAGCTTTAAACCGTAAACATAATGGATTAAAGTTTAAGGTAACTTTCTGTCTTATTTTTACATCAACTGACAGAAACTGGATGAAATATATATTTTTTATCTTTCTTGCCACTGTATCACCAATAATTTTTCAAACACTGTAATCTGTGACCTATATATCTTAATATATTTTGGAAAAATGACCAAAAGAAGGTCACATGTGCCTGTCAAGTCACACTCAGTCAATTAAAGCAGAGTGACATTGCACATTTCTTCTGAAAAGAAGAGCAGACCAAGCGGTGAATCTTCCTGATGTTGCTGAACACAGGCCACACGCGCAGCCCCTCCCTTTGTCGCATGTAGGCTAATGAACAGCAGGCTCGTGCTCTTGATGAAGAAGCCTTTTGGGCCACAAGAATCATGTGTACTCACCACTTTCTGCTTGGACACACACAAACAATGGGACGTGTCTGGAGTGCTTGGGGCCCAAACCCTGAGGAAGGGCAGATGGTGCCCGGGATCCAGGACCGCACCCCCATTAACATGAGAAAAGAGAGGGCCAGAGGCGGGGGAACAGGTACCCTCTCTGCTATTTTCCCCATCTATAGAGCTTAGAGAGGGGGTGACTCATTTACCCAACAGTCTGTGGCACAGATCTGAAACCCAATTACGAGCATGCTGTCACCTCGACTCAGTGAATATTAAGTGTAAGGACCCCATCTGAAAAGACACTGTCCCAAGCACTGTGGTCATTTTTTTACCCATTTCAAGCTATACTGAGTTCAAGTTAAAAAGTAATTATCTTAATTTGCACTGGGGTATGAAAGTAGTCATTTAAAAGTAATGCAATCCAGTAGCAACCACCATAAAAAAACAGAAAAACTTTAATTTTCTAGAATGTCTGGGAGCAGAATTAATTTGTGCTCAGTTTTCAGTCATGTGAACTCAAATGCGGATGTTCACTCTATAGCATTAAAAAAAATAAACAGCATAAAAATCTTTTATGGTTTCCATATGCTTTTCAAAATAAAACCTTGCCAGCTTCCCTGGGGGCTGGCAGTGTTTTCTTTTCTTTTCACTAGAGGCATCTTTTACCCAAAAACATAAACAGTCCTGTTGCCACAGCTGCAGATTTCGAGTGCTGGGGCCTCTCTGTGGGTGAAGTGAGGCCACTCTGTTGTTTTGACCCATTAATCATATGAACCACATGTAAGAAGACCTATTTTCCATGGCTACCACTCTCTTAAGAGAAGGATCTTTTCTATATTTCAGCCAAAAATTACTCTGAAATATCCATGTATTAAAACTCAATTCCCAAACAATATAATAATCATTTTCCATAATCATAAATGCAACAATAGTAGGAAAGACAGAGGGTTAGTTAGAAAACTACATTTCTACTAAATAGCTTTTCTACAAGTGACAGCATGTTGTTAACCACATATATGTCTCCCTCTAGTGGCTACTTATGGAACAGACAATGTCTCCACTCTTCCAATGTCACGGACATGACTAACTTTTTCAACGTTTGATACTAATCCCTTACGTCACAGTTGAAATGAGTGCAGAGGAAAAGTCCCTCCATGCTCTCTTCCTTTTCTCTGAGCCCCTAATCAAAGAGACTGTGCAGCAAATCAATAAAGCATGTGTGAAATATTTAATTTACAAGCTCAGTTAGGGTGGACTGGTCACAAGTGTGCAATGGGAAGTTATCTGGTGACCTCATAACTCATTCATTCATTTTCTGAACTGCATTTTCCTTTGGAGGGTTGTGGGGATGCTGCTGAAATCAGGGTACATGCTGACTGTTTCACCACTTCAAAACCTCTATCTTTTATGCATAAAATTTGTCTGAATTAAACTCTGCTGGCCAGTGAAATGGTGCTCCACAAATACATGTGGCCTCTAATGCTATACTTTTCATTCACAAATCATTATCTGCAGACAGACTTGTCATTAACCTGGGTTAGTCTGAATAAAGTTGGCCTCGCCATGTAAACCATTAACATATGTCATAACATGTAGAAATGAACCTCAACTCCAAATGATATCTGGCAGTGCACGTTTTTAGGTTTGTATTTATTAACTCCTTCTGCAAGAAAAGCATATGACTTTGTAACCATTTGTGCATCTGTCTATCTGTCGGCATGGTTTATCAAACACACTGAATTTTGTAAAACTGAGCAGAAGGGTAGAGCATGGGCCCAGAATGAACCCATTATACAATTCCAGAAAAACAAGTGTATCCTAGAAATTTTTTCTCTACACTTTTTCTAATGTTGCAAGATATGGAGTTACATACAAATACAGGACTGTGGGGCTTATGTGCTCTCAAAGTGTCTTTTTTGTTTTATATGTTATCATGAAACCACACATGAAGCGCATAATCACATAAGTATACCTCATGATAAGATACAAAGTGTGGTGTGATAATTTTCTATGACACTACCCTCCTTCCTCAGCAGAATTTTCTCTAAGGTCACAACTAAAGTACTATTTTCAGATTTAGACTCTAGACATTAGTCTGGGGAGCTACAGTGGGTGAACATGCTTACCTTAATGACTGCAGCCCTTGAGGTTACTGTAATGGTGTCATTAGCCAACTCTCCTACAAGTGGTTTTTGGACAGCCATGGCAGTGACACTGTATTGAACCAACCCGTGTGAAAATGTCACAGGACAAGAAAACCTTTTCAGATCAACAACATAATTTCAGACAGTATCATATAAATTATTGTGTGAATTAACATACCATGAGCTTGGAAATGCATTTAGATTACAACTGCACCTGTATGGACAGAAAACATGTTTGTTACATTGTCAAAAATGTAAGAATAGAATAGAATAGAATAGAATAGAATAGAATAGAATAGAATAGAATAGAATAGAATAGGATTTTTGATGTGTTATACAGTTTATATCTATTACTAATCTTAAACTCTTGTCCTTAGTTGGGCTTTTACATGAACAATATAACCAAAATAGCATTAAACGATTAATATGCTAATACTACACCATACAACACAATTTAATACATATACACAACTGTCACAACAAGCATTTAAATGACAAACATTCTTACATTATATTACACAGTACCAAAGAACCAGCACTTCTTAACAACAATAACACCATATAGGTCAAACAGAACCACAATCAACACATGAAGAGGTAATAGGGAAAGTTTCTTTTTATTAAGTAGGCCTATTTATTTTCAGTCTAAGTGCTCATAATGCAAAAGACACATCTTATCCTGAATAGAACGTCCTCGTAGACAGTAGTTTCACAGCTTTAAAGTGTAGGAAATAAATGTTGCATCATACTGTTTCCAATGGAGGCATTATTTAATGTAAAATAGACAAAACTTTTCCTTTCTGGGTCTCAGATATATTTAAGACTGGAGGCCTACTTTATTTGATACTAGTTGAAACAGGCCTGTCTTTGGGCTATGATGTGTGTTGTAGAGTAGCTTGTCTATCAGTAGATACATTCTGTTAAATTAATGGGGTTTTTTCCCTGCCTGTTCAGAAACACCACGTTTTCATTCTCTTCCTGGAAGTTTAGATGTGGAAGTTACCTGAAGGCATCACCCTGGACAAAAACACAGGGAAAGTGCAGTTTATTTATCAAATAATAGTTAGTTTCAGGCCTTGTCAGAACCAGGTAGATATTTGTTGCTGCTCATTATAATAGACCTCAGACCGAGCCCTCCTCACCACATCTCGGGCTGGAGTCTCAGATCCCCGCCCCAGTCATCTGTGGCTGGAACTCGGAGCCCGGATGCGCCGCCATGCCGACTCTCCTAGCGAATGGAATAATTTATTCACCAACCTGCCTGACACTGGGCGACTAGGAGTTGACTTAAAAAGTCAGCAAGGCAGTTTGGAGGACAGAGGAGCTTTTGGACGAGGGTAGACTACCACAAAAGACCCGTGCCGTGGGTGCTTCTGTGGCTGTGACTGCCACGGCTGCATCAGCGTGTGGGTACTTGTGTGTATTAGCTTAGCCACGTTAGCGTTAGCTCGAGTGGAGAGTGCGGGGTAGTGACAGTCCGGCCGGAGGCGGGGAGAACGGAGAGGTGAGACTGTTATTTTGATGGTGACTGCACTGTGGACTGTATGTGTATAGGTGGCCATCTGCTAGATAGTACCACTTCAACAAACGCGACTCACGGTTTTAGAGGTGTTCAGGAAGCAGCTTATCGAGGTGGGTACTTGACCGTTTGTCTAACGTTTGTTGGCCGGAGTGAAGCTAACGTCAACGTTTACTCGACGTCCCTGTCTTCTGGCCCGCGGTACAAGCAGCTAGGTGCTAACAGGCTAACTAGTAAACTGTCCAACACAGGGAGTCCCAAACTTTTTCCACAGCACTGACCCCTGATGTCAGAAAGCTTATCTAAGAATGGTTTAATCACACGGAACATGCATATTAAAGGAAGACTTTTCGCATCAGTCTTACACTATGTTTATAATGTTTATGTATCAGTGTTTTATCGTTACATCCTGTTGTGCAAATTTGCTTTCATTGACCACGACGTTAAGTCATATTTGGGGGGGAAATCTCAGCGTGGAGATCCCTGAACTTGTGCAAAAAAGACTAAGTAGTTGTAGTTGCCAGCTGAGGCTGGTACAAGTTTATAGTTTGCAACTATGAGTGTGTGTTGTTGCAGCAGTTAATGTGTTTATTATATTTGCAAAGCTCTAAACTACTAAAGTTACAATGTTTACAGTAACCTGCATTTTCTGCCATTTCAGATCCAGAAAAACTTTCATGTCTGCATCCATTTTGGAAATCACCAGAGATGTCTGTTGATGAGGAGACTGTAAAAACTGGCAGTCCTCAGGCCAGTTCAACTTCATCTCTACAGCTGTCAGAATGTACTGGAGGTTACGGTAATATATCCGCAATTGTGGAGGGTACTGCAGCCACACCTGACTTTGCAGCTGCCTGTCCTGTCCCAGGCTCTGCAGCTTCACCAAAACACACCAGCACAACTGACACTCTTAGCCCCTCAGAGAACACTGGACAGAGAGCCAGAGGGAATGAAAATAACATCAGTCGCAGGAATAGCTTTCATCATTCCAAACAACAGCAACAGATGAAACTAACAAAGCGCCGGAACACAACAAACCCGAGCTTCAAGCATCCAACATCTGGTAAGAGGAGACGAAGGGCCAACTCTGAGAGTGACTCTGTCCTGCCCACCAACTTCCTTTTAGGTGGAAATATTTTTGACCCACTGAACCTCAACAGCCTGCTAGATGAGGAGGTCAACAAGGCACTGAATGCAGAGACGCCCAAATCCTCTCCCCTGCCAGCAAAGAGTCGAGACCCGGTGGAGATCCTCATCCCAAGAGACATCACAGATCCGCTCAACCTGAACAGTGGAATAGCAGACAGCAGCTTTTTGATTTCTCCATACAAGAGTGGAGGCAGGAAGAGACACCGTAACAGACACCATGGAGGAGGTGGAGGTATTTCAACCACACAGGTCAACCTCCCAGAATCAGGGAGAAATGAGGTAAAAAGTGGCTCTTGTGCACCACTTCCAGGTACTTTAGCTTCATGTTCCGCACTAGATATCTCCAAAGAATCAAACAATTTCTCCAGTATCACAGGAGATTCTCATGAACACTTAACAGACAGCTCAGCTAGTTGCAAAGAGGAGATTACGCCTGTATCCTTGGAAGATTCCACTTCCTCCTTATCAGGGGGACCAAATCATCACACAAGCAGACGCAAGCGAAGGCGCAATTCTGGAAAAATTGACCCTCCTGTGACCCATTCTACCCCCCTCGTAAAGTCGGGATCAGACAGGAATTGTAGTACAGGATCTTCTCATTCCTTTCACACACCTAGAAGCGGTCCCAAAACTGGGCCTGGAGGTCGTCCACATCAGCAACCTTACAACCAGGTGAAGGACCAGCAGAGGAAGAAGTTTCAATATGGGAATTACAATAAGTATTATGGTTATCGCAACCCAGGAGCCAGCGAAGACCCTCGAGTCCGTGTGTTCCGTCCAGAATGGTTTGAAGGCAAAGAAGTACTGGATTTAGGTTGCAATTCCGGCCACCTAACACTTTATATTGCCAAAATATTAAGACCTGCTCGTATATTGGGCATTGATATTGACAATGGTCTGGTACATGCTGCCCGTAAGAACATCAGGCATTATCTGTCTGAGCTGCAGACCCAAGAGGCCCGGCGTGCAGTGCAGGGGAAAAAGAGCACCAAACAGGAGGAGAGGAATGGAAATGAGAGCCACACAGGCACAGAAAAGAAGCACAATGAAGCTGAGAGCACGGTTGAAAATGGAAAGCCAGTGAAAGGAGAAAGTGGCCCTGCAGAGGCTGTAAATGACAATGACTCATGTCACACAGATGAGACAGGGACCCAGAGGCATGTTGGCAAAACAGAGGGAACGGGGCAGGAAGATAGTGATTTGCCCCCTGCCGATCGTTCTGTGAGTTGCTCTTTTCCCGTGTCTCTACGGATCTCCAGGGGGCCCATCGCTGCACCTCCACTAACAGAAACACCCACATTACAACCAGGGGAGTTCCCTTCCAATGTGTCTTTCATCAAGGTAAGATGGGGTTGTCTGTGTGAACAATTGGTTGTTAGATGTTTGTGTTTGCTGTATTTCTGCATGTGTGAGACTTAGATCTGTAGATGCTCACATCTTAGAAATTCAAACTAACCAATATGTATAGTGTTGGACTGTTAACAGGATCCAGACAAACTTATTACAAGAGCTGCTGCATCTGAGGAACCGTAGACTGACATCACTGCATGACATGATATAATTTATGCACCCACTTCCTTCCTCTGGGACCCAATGAGGATAATGGCAATTGTTTTGCCTCTAAATTAGGGGTAGCACTGTAGCAGCCACTTCAGATCTGTTATCCTCTGCAGTGTGCATCAAGACAACACAATACCACAGAACTGAGCTTTACCGTTGACATTTTGAGTGAAAACATCAGTGTAAATGAAAATTGATGTTACCCCTACATTTATACAGATTTCATTTGCGCATATAAAATAATGTATTGTGGTGCTTATAACATACTAGAGGCAAAAAAAAGATGATTAAATTGTTGTTTATTCCATTTGTTTGTATGATAATGAATTGTAAGCCCTACAAATCTTTGAGAAAATGGCTTGGTGGAGGAGTAATTAAGAGGAGATAAAAATCCTCTTAAAAGTTATTGTTAAAATCATTTAGAGAACAGCCTTGTTGACCAGCATCTATTATAGTTACATCCTGTAACACTGAAACACTTAATTAATGCTTAGATTGTTTATTCTGGCTCTTAGGCCAAGGGCTGTTTGGTGTTTTTTTTCTGGCTGTTGCTCATTTAGCTGCGAGTCTCTTAAACTTTAGACTTTTTTGTGGCTCTAAATAAGGCAGATGCTTGATTATCATTACGCCTACATTTTAAACAGATATTGGCATTTGTTGTAGGTCTTGAATAAAAAGGATTAGTGTGGTATATTAACTCTATGCCACCACTACCATATAAGCCCATTAATATTTTATCACACTATCCTTATGAAAATGAGCATTTACTGGCACATAATTTTAAATCATGAACAAGTTATCTGTTAATCAGGGTACCCACTGGTCCTGGAAAACCTGGAAAATTGACCATTTTTCCAGTAACAGAAAACATGGAAAATGAGAAAAAAGGTCAGATGTCCAGGAAATGGTTAAATTATCCTGGAAAATTATTTATCCTCCCCCTGCCTTGTGACCTTGTGTGCCTAAACTGAGATGAAACAAAGGAAATAATTTTTCTGTGATTTATTGAAATTATACTGTTTTTAGAGGAAGTGCAGGAGAGAAAGTAGAAGAGAAAGTTGAGTTGGGAATTGCCCAAATGAACATTGTAACTCCACTTTGTCATGCTAATGAAGTGCTGCGCTGTAATCTGTGGGTGTGTTTGCATTATTCTGTGATGCATTTGTCATAATAATTTTTCATAGATAAATTATAGCCATAGACTGCGCATCAAATGTATATGTAATGTGATAAATAATAAACAGAGAAACAATCTAGGTTAATGCAAGTTACAACTGTAGAAAAGAACACTTTCAGAGCGTGAGGGCTCCAGGAATGTATTGGTGTATGATGGGATAACTTGTCTCTGAATTGGCTGAAAAAGTCCTAGAAAAGGATTTCAGGGAAAGGGTGGTTACCACAACTTGATGCTTTTTCTTAATAAATATTCAACATGGCCGGTATGACATGGCTTAACTATACAAAGGCCTTTACTGTTATATTCAACCAAGGACAAAGCCAAAGTTATCCCCTTCAGTACAAGTTCTCCAATGAACTCGTATCAGAAGAGGAGAGAGATGCCGCAAAATGTCATTAAAAAGTGCCAGTCAAATAGGTGAATATATATGATGATCAGGGCTATGTGAAATAATCCTAATATAATGGCATTGAAATAACTGTGACAAGCCTCGCTGGAAGCAACACACATTTTGACTGAGGTAGGGACCTTGTAATCCCCTGTACAGGAAAAACCCTAAGGCTCTCTGTTGTCTTAAGTTTTCTGTAATGCCAGAAACTGAACGATGACAACAACCAGTGTGTAGGGAGGCATTTTTAATAGCAACAGATTCTTGTAGGTTATGCCACCCTGGGCTGAATATTTGGCAGATATTTCTACAGCTTTCCACTTATCGACACAATGATCATATATTAAAATGTTGGTTATCCCAGGGTTTCTACATTTTTCTTCACTTCAGCTGTCCAAGTGCCTGGCAGGCTTTATGTAAGCAGCTACAAAAAATAGTTATATGAACAAGCCAATGATGTGTTTGAATAAAACTGATCACTGCTTCCTCCTCTCTGTTGAGCATTCGGGGTAATTGCAGTGCAGCACAGAGCTTATCCTGTAAATCATTGAAAAGCTCTAAGATGATTGCGTGAGCCTTCTCAGTCTGTATAATACTGAGTAGATAAAGAGAAACCGATGTGGAAAGTTGTAGGAAAGCATATATTATTACATAAAGAGGTTGTGTCTTAATCCTTATTCCCAAATCTGAAATTTAATATAACTTTAGAGATTCAATGTAAAAGGATCCTGTTTGGCTTAATTGGATGTGATATAAACCAACACCCTGCTATGATTCCCTAAACTCTCCCAGTAGATCTTTTTACAGCAGACATTTTGGCATGTCATGTAAGAGTACTGGTGTAACTAACAACATTAACAATGACTCTGTGTCATTTAAATGTGCCAGTAAGAGAACATTCAGGGCCAATGCAACTGGATCAGCTCCACAGATTCCAGCCATAGGTAATCTAGTGTATTGCAGTAACGTTACTGTGGTTTTGTACTGTGGCAAGTTCAAAGATCTGCACAGACGACTGTTTGATTCTGAAAACATTCATATCTCATTTTTTGTCTTCCACTTACATTTTTTTTGGGGGGGGGTTCAAACTAGATGTCTAATAAAAAAAAAAAAAAACACACACACACACATTAACCAATCTTCAATTCTTCAGTTAATCTAGAAATATCAGCATTTTTTTACATGAAAAAAAATTGTGCTTCATTTTCAGTTACTCTTAAGTGTACATAATTTGTAAATCAGAAGTTTACAGAGAAATGTATCACATGCAGTAGTAGCTGAATGTGATGGGGTTTTCTATAGAGTAGCTGCTGGATTTTGTTTTGGTCGCATGACTTGGTCACAAGATAATCTGGAACATCAGCGTTTTTATCAGAAATATGGAGTAAGAATTGCATAAATGGATGTTCTGTAGGTTTACACAGGTAGTCCAATATGCTTAAAGCTGAACATATGGTAATAATGCATCTGTTTGTGATTTATGTTGGATTCACACCCACAGTGAATACACCTGGTGCACAGACTCATGACTATTCTTTAAAGGTTTGTACCAAACTGTGTCCATTGAGATTTGCCACATCTCTTCTCTCCTTTAGGCCAATTATGTTCTGGAAAATGATGACCTCCTTTTGACTCAGCGTCCAGAGTATGACGTCATCCTGTGTCTGAGTGTTACCAAATGGGTTCACCTGAACTGGGGAGACAGTGGTCTGAAACGGCTCTTCAAGAGAGTCTACCGACATCTCCGTCCAGGAGGCATGTTCATCCTTGAGCCTCAGCCCTGGGAGTCTTATGCCCGGAGGAAGAAGCTAACCGTAAGAGCAAAGCTACCTGGGTTATTCACAGATGGAGCAAACCTTTGTTGGCTGAGAAATACTAAATATCTGTTTTCGCTCTTACTTTTATAGGATAACATAAGCAGAAATTATCACAACATCCGTCTGAAACCTGATCTGTTTTCATCATACCTTACAAATGAGGTGGGCTTCAGAAGTTTTGAGTACCTTGGGGCCCCCAAGTGTTCAATAAGAGGTAATTCTCTAGTTTGTCACACCAAATTTGTGATTTGTTATCTAGCTATTTCTTGATTGCATGCTTATTTTTTGTTGGGTTTTTTTGTATCATGACAGGTTTTCAGAGGCCAATCTACTTATTTCACAAATGACCACTCCTGCCTTGAAGATCTTGAATGTGAGTAGCCTAAACCACCACCACCATACATACAAGCCAGCCCGGTGACCTGCACTGCAAGGAATCATTGGAATGCTAAACAGATACGCCAGATTTTCAGATGCTGAAGAGGAAATTCACACAGGAACACGGGACCAAAACGTGGATTTGATTTGAAACAGATGAGCTCTGTCAAGATGAGGACCGATGAGAAGGTTTTGCGACTACAGATTATTGAAAGGATTTGGGAATAAACTGAAGGTGGGACTCCACGATGTATAACCTTAAGCCAAACTAGTAGGTTTGGCCAGACTGCTGAGGAGATGCTCCTCTGGTCATTTCCTTAGTCAGTCCAAGTGCTGTTGATTCCCCAGTTTGATGCACAGCCACAGTGTGTTTCAGATCCTTGGCCATATATCTTCACTTTTATAACTTTATTCTGTTCTCACTATTACATATATACATTGTGCATATTAGGGTTGGGCGCTAGGAAAGAGCTTTTCAGTCAGCCACCATCAAGCTGCCACCTGCTGAAAGCCTGTGTGTTCAGCATGATCCCACAGCTCCACTTTGTGCCATGTGTAGAAAACTACATTATACTGCTGGCCTGAAAAGCCATTAAAAAAGTATACTGACATGGTGGAGCACAGGGAACTGGGTTTGTCATGCTCAATGCGATACAGGCTATCATGAGGAAAGCCTCAATTTGCAGGTAATTGTGACTCATAATGGCATCAAAAAGCATGCTATAGACGCTAATTACCAACGTCAAGGCTAAAGTTTTGAAGTATATTGAGACAGAAATAAAATTGCACACATTTTGGTGAAGTTTAAATCAGCCAAATAATGTCCATCAACTCTAGACTTTTTGCTTTTGCCAAATGTTGATGTTATTTTTGTGTCCCAATCCTAATATTCTTTTATTTTGAAAAGGAAGCAGAATAGCTGAGTGAACTTGAATCTGTTACAGAGCTGTTAAGAATTATAGACATATTTTAATAAGAACAATATAAAAAAAGGCTCCTAAATTGCACACACCTAAGAACATATGAAGTGATTGATCTGATAGAGAGAATGATGCACAGTGAAGAAAAGGCACTCAAGTATGCTTAGGGAATAGTGGACATCGCCACCTTTATCACAAAATGAAAAGGTTTGCACAGTTTCCATTCAAGGACTTGTATAAAGGTAATAATGGCCTGATTAGTAAGCCATGTTTTTCTTTTTCTTTTTACTTTTTTGTCATCAGAATATATAGACAGAACAAAAACAACCCATTTGCTTTTTGACAAAATAGTGTCAATGCAACATTCACTCCCTCCCTTTATTTTTAAGCTTTATGAGAGAGTGGACAACCTGTTATCATCTGACCACATCACTTAATGCCAGGTGAACCAAATCCTTTCTCTGGTCAATGTCACGAGGTACCATTTAAAAAAAAATAAAAAAAAAAACCCAGAAAAGGTTTTTACATAGATCTTCAGTAAAAATAATTTTGTCCACCTGCTTGGTTAAATTTCAGGAGTATTGTTTTGACTGTAAAGGCTCAGGCCTGTGTAATGCAGGACACCATGATTTCCATGACCTTTATTTTAACTCCATCCTAATGGTAGGGGGCATATTTGAGCCGTGTTGACTCACCTAAAGATAATTCAGCACAGAGATCTGAAAACCATTTTGCGAGGTAGATCTGTAGCATATAGTTCAGTTTTTATTTTTCAAGCCATAGCTCTACCTTCTATGTTGTTTACAATGTGTCCCTGGATCTGCTGACTGAGAATATAATTGAGTGTGAATTAAAGGAGCCTCGAGCCTGTTGTTGGCTATTCAGTACAGCAGCACTTTCATTGTTTAGTGTGGTCTGAAGTTGCACTGATTATATTTTCATATCATCTACATTTGGCAGGCATTAATCCAAACAGCATCAAAATCACTGGTGCTTTTCCAGATACTTTATAAAAAACAAAATGCAGATTAATATTTGTATGAAACTATTACAAAAAGACTAAATATGTCCACAGGACTTTTTAACACTTTATAATATTAATATGCTGTTTGTATTAAAGCACTGCCAAATTATTATTTATGGGCCCTTTAGTCCCTGATTCTACAACGCGTCATTATCAGTTTTGTGTTTGGCTGAAGGACAACCGCTCATGGTTATGGGAAGTCAATCAGTCTTTGTGATTGTATTTAGGTGTGCATTTATCACCATTCATCTACGGTCTTTTGTTCGAAGTGACTGGGATACAACATCTTTCTTTTTTGGTGACTGGGTCAAATACATTTGACGTACTAGGGTAGGAGATGACTGAGATGTATGTTTCTGTTTTAATAGAAGATCAGTGTAAATAAGTTTGGAAATTTTATTTTACTGGTGTCAATATTAATTTCATGAATGCTTTTGTAATTTTTTTCTGTCTTTTTTTCTTTCTTTCTTTCTGCCAATTTGTGAGTCGATCCCAGGTCACAGTTATTGTCATTAAATGGATCGCTAATCCAGTTCTGTAACAACAATTGAATGTGTACATGGAACAGTTCAGATGTTTGCTTTGTTCTCTCCTGGCAGGTGCATAGATTGTTAGATTAGCTCTTTATTTTTTTTTATAAAGTGTTTGAAAGGAGTGTTGGTGTCACTGCACTCTCATTTCACATTATTTGACTCACTTTGGATATTTTACAATGAGCGATCAATCTTCAAAATGGGAACAAATCTGAATACTTTTTATAATATTTGTGGAATATTGAACTCATAAAATAAAGCTTCAGGTTACATGGGAAATTGAAAGTGATCTAGCAACTATTTCATTCGGCCCAAGAGGCACAGGGCACCAAATCTCACCTTTCTCCTAAGCTAAGACAATCAGATTCTCAGGCTTAGATCAGCTCCTGCTGTCATTTTAAAGGCGTTTAGTGTTTTAGCGTTGTGACGATTTCTGCGACCAGCAAAAACTCTGTCGTCCTCAGTCTGTAATCAGTCCTGTGGATTGAAGTTCAGAAAATCTGAGCATAGTTTTGAGTGTTTTGATTCTGGTTTCCATGTCGTAAAGATAAAAATAAAGATAATTCCATTACAGGTGTACCCTCACACATGTTGAAGGTTAATTTATTTTTATATGTGTAATTGTGCAGTTTTAAAAAACAACCTGAAAACAGAGAAGAAACAACAAGAGAATTGAGAAAAACCCAGAACCCTTAAATACTGACATTAAGAAAAGTTGTCCTGTGCTTTACTGATGATGCATTGGCTATGATTTTTTTTTTTGTCTATGGCACAAACAAGCCCTGATGAGAAACAAAGGCTGTGCTTACTTCTGCATTCCTAGTTGTTATTTATTTACATGTTTACCAGACATCATCAAATTGTTCTGTCACTGAAGTTCAATAGAAAAAAACACAGGGTATAATATTTTTATGACACCATTATTCAGCTCTCTGTGTTGACTTTGCACTGATACGACTCGAGGGATTATTGGTTTAGTGAGTTTTAGAGTTAATATTTTACATGTACCATACTTTTGCTAGATTAATTTTTTTTTTTAAAGTGGTGATAAAACACCCTGGTGTCAGGGAAAGCTTTTACATTTAATGCCTCTGAACAACATGATCTATTTGAATGTTTGTGTTCAATATTTTAACTGATTAAAAGAGAATCCAGATTTGGAGGTTCTGTATTTGCTTATATAATGCATTTTTAACCACACTGGATGTTATGGATGAAATTTAGCTCAAAGAAAGTCTGTTTTCTGTGTCAGGTAGTACAAACACTGAGGCTGGAATACAAAAAATGCTTGCTATGTGCATACGCAAACCAACTATTAACAACTAATGTGCCTTTGTCAGGTTGATGCCAGATTTTTCCACATTTGACATCCCTTTATCTTATTTGTCACTTCAGATCCCGTAACTTCAACTGGAAATACATGAAACATCAGTTTATGTGAATTAGAAGAAACTGTAAAGGAAGTTAATTAAACACAATAACTGACAAATGTGGATCAACCATGTGTGACTTTAAGGCGACAGAAAAACCTCAAAACGATTTAATTTGTTATTGTGGAAGATACTTTGAGCTACATCACAAATTAGTTTCATGTGAACACAACTTTGTACGGTCTGTAATAATCCTCCATTTTTACACATTAATTGGGACCATGTGTTTATTCATTCTAGAAAATACATTAAACACAACAACACCTTTGGGTCTCAGATGAATTGTGGTTAACATATTTGCAACAGCTTGTCATTTATAAATAAATGGCCAATGTATTAAAATGATATTTTAAAGTGAATAAACCAGATGACATCTTTAATCATTTAAATAAAAAAAAAAATGTGGTTAACACAAGTCTGCAGGACGAAGGAAACTGAACAACAGATAATTATAAGCACTACTAAAGGCTTTCTTTTGCTTAGAAGATTAATGCTCTCCATCAGCGCTGTTCATTAATATGTCCCTCCTGTTATTACACTGTGTTTTAAGCTGTTGTTGTCAGCTTTGTGAAGACAGACAGCCTCATGTAAACAGGTTTGTGGGGGTTTGCCCTTTTGTAGTTTAGCCACGCTGCGCTGTCTGAATAGTACAAAGATGCAACCCAGATGACAATGCAGGGCACAATACAGTGGCTCATGTTTACAAATAGCATCCATGCCTTTAACACCTACAGGCCTGGGTCAGTCGTTCACCATCTTCAGATCCTGACTCGGTTAAGTCGGATATTCACAGCCAGTGGAGAGTAAAATGTTTAAACTGATTTATATTTTATCAGCAGGTTATTTGATAATGTACATAACATTTATTATACTAGATATGTGCTTTCTTATGCTGCGGTCATTGCTTTTACGTGAAGATAATAAGAGGGGAAAAAAAACCCAGCAGACTTTTGACCTGAGCATCAGCAATAGGCAGACATAATAACAATGAATTTGCTTTGCAATCGTGACGGGCGGATTGTGACATCCGTCTGATCCACACAATGTTGTCCAGACAGACAGAATGGTCAGATAACATAAACACAGACAAGAGACATAACACTTCATTCACAAAAGCTCTTTTCCATCACAGCTATTTGGGTCAGTCACTTGTCCATTATTGTCTCCTGTCAGTACAGTATTGGGTGGAAGTGAGCCAGGCTGGACCCGGACTGCTTTCCATGTTTGTATGGGTAAGGTCAGTCCAACAGGCTAATGCAGTGTCTTTACTAAACATTTTTTTTTGGACTGGAAAGGAAGTATTACACTGCGTCACATTTCTAAAGTTTGACATGTACTAGCAATAATAATGAGAACACAAACAAACAGTGCACTTTTTCATTGATTTATTAGCAACACTGCATTTCAGAGAAGAAAGTCAGCTGTTTCATCATGTTTCATAATACGAGATGCTGAACTGGACATACTGTGGTCAGTTAATGTTAATTAGAAACATGAATGCAAATTATGCATATCCACCACAAAAAATTCCACAGCATGTTATGAGTCCAAGTGGATTGACTGAGGATAAACTTGTCATATCCAGAAGAATGCAGTGCTTCCAGTCCTGAAGACATGAGTGGTGACATCCTGCAGGCTTGACTGGATGAGTGGCTGTTGCTAAGAACGCATAGCACAACACCTGGAAATAGATAATAACTTTTACAGATCGCACCATTATTTGACTTCATTAGAATACATATATTTCCTGCTCAAATGTTGTGTTTGTAATAAAATAATAGGGCAGAATTTGGTTGTCCCCTTTATGATTTTACCAGGCATACCTGTATTTTCGAGGGCAACCGTGATGGCCAACGATATACTCCTGAGCATAACAGAACCGTCTGCAGAGTCCTCTATACCCACAAGTCCAGTACTGCATTTCTGGATCATTGCCTGTTGAATTATGTAAAAAGAGATCATAAACTGTTATCACAATTCATTTTAAATATGCATTGTCTTTTTAGCCACTTCAAAAAAACTAAAAAATATAGTTGGCAGGCTGAAAACTCTCAAAATGTGCTTTGATAATTAGTTTTACACTTCTTCCAAACATCACAAACAGACCCGTTATGAGAATAGTGTACTCTGAGCATTTGCCATATAATGATTTGCTGGATTTTATCTCGCACAGGAAGAAAACAAGTGGATCTGTTTCTTACCCTCCCCAACTGAGAGCATCAGGAGAAGCACAAGGAGAACCAAGCTCAGTCCTTTCATGTTTAGGTACCAATAAGCTTTCAGACACTGCTGTTGGCAGGCTGATGCTGCATTTATACAGCATTTCAAACCACGGGGGAGGAGTCCGTCCTGCTCTGTCCAAATGACAATAACAAAGTATCACTGAATGATGGGAGCCTGAGGGTCATGACTATCAGCTTATTCAGCTTAGTCAACAGCTGCAGCTTCTTGAGAATTTCAAATTGCTTTTGGGTATTTTACAAAGAACTCTTAAGTAATTTTCTTTTTTCAATGTGCGATCATGAGTTTATTATTGAGCAGGTTTGGTGATATAGTGATATTGTAAAACTCCTGTCCTTTAAAAAAAAAATGAAAAAGAAAAGATAGAGAATTAAATGATAAAAAGCCAAACAAGAAAGGGAGGGTTCTGTAGTGGTTCTGTAGTCTTGTACTTACATAAACTTCTAGGATTGGACAGAGGAGTAATAAAGCACAGAGAACCCCAACTGTTACATTTACTAACTAATCTGTTTGTTTAAGTAAGCAGTACAATTCTTTCTGCTCTGCTGTGTTCGTCCACTGCTCGGCTCACATCTGAATATGGCAGTAGTTCATGTGTTATTGCTGATGCTGTGAAACTACAATCAAACTGCACAAAACACACTGCTCCAGTGACGCAGAGAGAGGATTGTTAGCAAAACAATAACAAAACAAGGCATGGACATATAGACATTTACATGTATAGCATGCCCCCTAGTGCTTATGTAAAAATTGGTGTTTGCTTGTGAACTAGATTAGGTAAAACCACGTTTGTTCAAAAAACACACAATCAGTAAAAAAGAAGTCTGAAAATGTTCTTCCAAGCCAGTCTGTTTTTTGTAATTGATGTAGGAAAACTGAAAAAAGTATACAAAACACTTCTCAGGGCATCAAAATAAGAGTAAAGTGTTACTGCTGTCATTGAAGGTGCGTTTTTTGAAAGGTAGTGAAATGCCATGTTAGACTTCAACCTAAAAATTTAATCTCTACATGCATATGGAATCCCCACAGAATTAGAACTGCTTGAAAATGTCAACAACTGAAAGTACTGTGTGATCCGAAATATACCAGATAAAAAGTCGCACACACAATAGTTTGAAGGACCAGTGTTAGCTTTGATCACATGATCCATTCACTGTTGCATAACATTGTTCATAACATGCAATTTCGCAATAAACTTTTTTCCTTTCCAGGGTTTTGTTAACCTCCTGATTTATTTATTTTGTTTTATTTATTATCCTGATATTTCACCCAGATCTTGCACTGATGATGGGAGAGTCGGACCACTGTGTAAAGTCACATCCCAATTGATTCTCAGTGGGGTTCAGGTCTGGACTCTGTGGAGGCCAATCCATGTGTGACAGTGAGGTCTCATTCTTCTTGAACCACTCTTTACCAATCTGAGCCTGATGAATCCTGATATTGTCATCTTGGAATATGTCTATTATCAAGGAAGACACATTCTGCTGATGTTCAGACTTGCTCATTCAGTATATTCTGGTTCAGTTGACCTAGTTTTATGGACACGTAACACTACTGAACCTTGACCTGACCAACCTGAACCAACCCCAGGTCATCAACACTGACCCTAAAGGCTTGTACTGTAGGTTCTAGGCATTATGGGTATCCGTTTCATCCAAATGTCTCCTCAAACTGATGCTCTACCACACTGTAACAGGGTCAATCTGGACTTGACTCAAAACAATGGTTGTTTAATTAAGAAATGAGAGGCTTCTCCAGTTTTTTTGTTCTTTTTCTTTTACTGAACTGTGTATTATTGTCAGAATTCCTCTTTTTTTCTTATTAGTTTCCCCCCCTTTTTTTTCAAAATGTGAATATTAAGCCCATTATTGATCAATATAAATTTTATAAAGCCCTATAAAAGTCATATATAATATTGTAAGGACATGACTTATGAAATTTCGAGATTGATATTTCTTTTCCATCTTATTGCATTCAGTTCTCCTTCACTCTCAACGGGTATGTTTTATGTAATCTACTTGTCTTACACTAGATGGCGATATAACATTATGAGCTACTTCTCAAAGATCCGAAGAAAAAATTTCGGCCCTGTGCGCCT
>JAPTYQ010000007.1:17643788-17654925 GCA_029814465.1 Ostorhinchus cyanosoma
AAACGTGTCATAAAGTTTGTCTATTTAGTATTTATTATATCCTGAACAATAGTGTATTAATTGTACATAAAGTGATGTACTATTGGCCAATATCCTTAATTAACCTCCTGAAATCCAGTCATGCACTTTTGTCATCTGTAGAGGACAAGAGTTTCACAGTTTTACTTAAAACAAAAAACAAATGCTGTCTACTGCAAAGGACATTCCAGAAAAGAAAAGTATCTGCAAAAACTGTTGCATTATGCTGTTTCCAATCAAGTCGATTACTTAATATAAAAAAGCCAAAACTTTTACTTTCCTATCTATGTCTCAAGAGGTTAACATAACAATTTGGCCAATACAGATATTATTTCTTGTGTTTATTGGGTTTTTGCTCTAATTTACTCCCTCTTTTGTTCCAAGAAAACAAAGAAGTCTTCATCATTAACAGTCCTCTAGCTGTTTTCATAATAGACCTGATAACGCTCCATGCATTTAGACTAAAAGAGTTAACAGTTGTATGATCATTTATTGGTTCTTATTTTCTTTTCAAGGATTCTTAACATTTCTCTGTTATGCATTAAGACATAGAATATCTTGGCATTTGGACTTTTTGGGTTGAAAAAAGTAATTCTATACCTTTGGACTTTGAACATTTCACATCATTTATCAATAGTCAAGCTTTAAATTGGGAGAATAATCAATAATTAAATTAGAAGCCCTGTATTGACCTTGAGTGGGAGTAAGTTTTCATTTGCGCAAAAGGCAGATGTCAGATAAGAAGAAATAAGATCCAACTCTTTAAATCACTCTGGCGGTATTTTATGAAAGGCCACATGTAAGAATTACTCATGGAAACTGTCTGATTCTCAGTTTGCAAAGAAACAACATTTAACAATAAAAGAAATGTTATGAGCTCTGCTGGATGTTTTTGTAGGCACTCAAGCTCATCTTCTGGAGGATCTGTTTTGATTTGTCATGCCTAGAAACTTGACAAATATCCATGCAGAGAATGACGTTATGATTTATCATGTTTTTATGTGTTTCAGTATATTTTGTTTGTGTCATCTCATGAACATATGATGTGAGGGTTTTATGTATTTTGTGTGGACTAAGAGATCATCATAAAAAAACGATCAAACAGCTTAGAACAACATGTCTTCATAGTGCAAATATTTAGAACGTATAATGTGTTTTTTTCTCAGAATGGAAACATCTTCTGTGCTCTGAAAACTTGCCACCAAATCACCTGCTCCTCACCGGTCTCAGTTCCAGATACCTGCTGTTTGGTGTGTAAAGGTAGTTCAACTCATCCAAGTCGAGACAATTACTTCACTCTTTTTAATCTTGGAATTTATGTTCCCATAAACTGCACTTTATGCTAAGCACACAGGCCTGTTAATCGGTGTAGATTGTTTAGGTTTTTTTTGTCTCTTAGATCATGGGACCAGTGGTTCCTCGTCGGCTGAAGATGGAAACCAGCAACTGAACCGAGGCGTCGTATGTTCCTGCCACCTTATCTACCTCAAGATGAAATGTCTTTACACTTCTACAGCTGATGAGAAAATGTCAAATCCATCAAAAAGCAGCAATTTGAGCAATAATAACGTTCAATTCCTTCAGTTAACTCTGACCTTTGACATCTTAATTTCTCTCAATGAGGCTGTTTACATGAGAAGTCTGATAATTGAGAATAATCAGATAATTCTAATAATCAGATCTGATGCATTTACCTGCACTTCAGAAATGCAAAAATCGAAAACCCTGGTGTAGATATTTTGGTCCATTATCAGATTGTAGACTCAAACTTCCTATTATTGTCTTCTGCTCTCGTCATTTCCATTTTCTAGTATTTCCTTTTTTCTTTTTCTTTCTTTTTTTTAACACACGCAGATGTAAACCAATGAAATAAATCAGATTTATGTGTATATATGCAGAAAGACATTGAATTATTAGGGAGAAGTCCAGATACTTTACAGATTTGTCATTATATGATCACTTAAATAATCTGATAACTCAACAAACTGGATAATAATCAGATTTTTAGTGTGCAGGTAAACAGGCTCCATATCTTGAACCAATAATCAGACTTTGTTAAAAAGATAGGACTCCAGGGTTCGGCTGTAAACCTCATGATTTACAGCCGAATATTCCTCCTCATCTCTCACTCTGGGGTAAAAGAAAATAAAGCCAAAATGTGAATGCATGAAAGCTAACTTTGTTTTATTGTGTTTGCGTTTACAAAGAGGCATTCAGTGGACCAGTGTTCTGGAGAGCAGATAAGGGCGCGGCCGGACCGTGCCACTCCACCCAGGGTCAGGACTTCTCCCAGAGGCCTGAGCCTTAGTAAACTTAACCTCAAAGGGGCTTCGGAGACCACTGTGAAGATTTTGTTGCAGCGGAAACACCAAAGAGGTGAGACTTTATCAAAACACCGAGGTTACAAAAAGATCCTTTATAGGTATTTGATTTTATGGACATGTTCCTCACAATTTTACGATTGTTCCCATATGTAGTACAACACTCAGATGTTTTCCATTTCTTGCAGCGTGTTTGTACAATGGAAAGACGTACTCCCATGGAGACATGTGGCACCCAGTTTTGGGGAGGGTCCTGGAATGCATTCTGTGCAATTGTACTGATGGCCTGCAGGATTGCAATCGCATCACATGTCCCAGCGAGTATCCATGCAAACATCCTACAAAGTCAGCAGGGAAGTGCTGCAAGACTTGTCCAGGTAGCCCCGTGTGGCATCGAACATAATGAACCGCTTATGCTGAAATGATGGTGATTGGCTGTGAACAATATTGTTTCTGTTTTTCCCCCAAGAGAGTAAAGCCGAAAACAACCAGACCCAGTGTTTTTTGGGATATAAAAATAACCTTCTGGTGTATAAAGTAGAGTCATCGCTGAAAGTCGACTCCCCAGAAACAGTCAGGATCATTGCAATGGAAAGACAAAGTACGGCAGAGGTTGAAGTGCAAGTATGGAAGATTGTAGAAGGTAATGGACTACGGTATATGGAGGAAAATACATTTCTATTCGAATACATGGGTCTGATATGAGCTTTTTTTTGTTTAAGCAGATGTTTTACAATTAATGGAAATCGGTGACGTCCAGAGGAAAGATATTTTGGATCATCCAGAAAATTACACATTACTCACAACGCTTGATGAAGGTTTGCTCTCTCTTAATTTTGTTCATGCATGTTTATTTTTTACACACAATATATCTTCATGTTAAGTGAAGTTGCTCTCATTTTACAGAGACATGGAGAAGATTTAAGGAGGAGGGAGAAAACCTGAGTAAAGCACCCCAGACGATAATTTGTGAAGACGGCATTCGAGAGATTGTGAATTTCTTAAATCCCAAGCAAACTGAGGGCCTGTGTTCACCGTGACTTTTTCCACCACTCTGTTTATATCCATATTCCCAGTAAGTACATTGTCGTTCAAACATAATACTGCATTCATACACGTGGCACTTGGATGTTTAGCATCATTCCTGTAACACGAGTGACTTATCTCATTTATAATATTGCTGTACTTTATTTCACTGGGTGGATTTATGTCAGGAACAAATTGCAGCAAAATGTAAACGTGGACCGAGGAGGTCAGAGCTCACAGCTGGAAACGGCCTCAGTTTCCAGTTGGGAGCTGAGACTGTTGACTCATTGATATTGGTATGTGCATTTTGGGATCAATATTTCTCAAACAGACTATGTGAAAATACTTTGTTTGAAGGGTGAGGGGGCAATGTTCGATTCTGAATGTGAAGGTTTTGTTTTGTTTTTTAAAGGATTTTATATGATCAACAACATATTTATTGTAAATACATATTGTCACTTAATTTAAAGCCTTCTGTGATTTCTGTGTATATACTTTTTGACTTTATCTTTTCCTTTACAAGAAGTATTAAGTGGCGTTGTATTAGGGCTTGTTAGGAAAACATACTGGTGGTGTGTGTGTTGTTTGATGAGAAAAATGCCTCTCCAGTTTTGTCTTTCTGATGTCAAAATCTAGACCTACTGTAGCTATTTTTATACAGCCACAGGGTTTGGTTTGTTATTTTATACTAATGACATTATAAATTCACATAACAGAAATATCTGTATTTTGAAGTGGTCATATTCGATGTAGCTGAATGCACTGTGTACCTCCGCTCACAAATGTAAACCATAAAGTTTTATATTTGTTTTACATTTTTGTCTCTTTTTTTTTTTTTGCTCCATTCTAACCTCAATGTCTGAATGGATATATAGAGTGGAGACGGTCAGACGTGGATGTAGAAGTTTGTGGCTCAGAGCTCGTGGCTGTTTTTGAGGCAGAGTTTGAAAACGTTTTGCTGATTCATCTGCACGCCGGCTGCAACAGAGCGGTCCTCCCAACACCATCGCCTGAAGGCTTCCATTAAAGAAAACTCCGGAAGGCCGGATAAACTGTGTTCCCACTGGAGATGAAATGTTATCAGAGGCATGGAAATCAAAAGCAGAACTCCCCTCATAGCACCAAACATACACACAATATTTCAACAGCAGTATGATCTAAAATCTATTATTTTCACTACCTGATGACGAACTATCATGCTGATCTTAAACATCTTTTTTTTTTTTAAACTTGCATTAAAAAAATATCTATGACATAAAAGAACTGATGATACTTTTACTTACAGCACATAGGTCTAGAATTAAAAAGAAAATGAGATCAAAACACATGAACTCTTCAACACTGAAACTTTAAATACCAGTTCTTTTTATTTAGGTCCGACGTTACAGTTGCTGTTAGATCTAAATGTCACCCAGGAGGCAAAGGGACATCTGAATTTTTAATTTTTCAAGTAACACCCTAAAGACAGTGTCCTGGTTGTGAAAATAATGAGCTCGCTACATAATCTGTGAAAGCAGCGGCGGCCCTTTTGCTGAGCAGCGGTGTGTGCAGTCTGTCCGCAGGCCTGTTTGATCAACAGGTGTCAAATTATCACCGTAGTTCCCATGACTCAGTGTGTAACTGCAGATTTGGTAGACTGAGTGGGCCCTTCACAATAATATTGCTTCCCTTCTCTGTGAACTCCCGACGTGCTCTCTCGTTTCCCTCCCCTTCGACAATGACTCATTGTGTTTCTTTCACACATTGTGCCAGACAGCTCTGTCCGTCTCTCACTAAAGGCATGAAACAATATTTTGAAACAGACGCACTTCCCTTGTTTGCCTTCATTACTCTCACAATAAGGCCGTCATATTTTAGTGTAAGCTGCTGGATCGGGCGATTTACAAAGAGCCCGTCCCAGTCCAAAGGGTGAAAAGGGGTGTTTGGTTTTATTGCTGCCAACTTAAATTAGTAATTAATGTTTTCATTTTCCCATGCGGTTCATTAAAAGATGCATATCTGGGTTTACAACTAGCTTCTGCACCGCTAGGGATAAGAAGGAACTAATCAGAAAAACATTGCAAAGTTTTATGAATTCATTATGTGGCCCTGCAGATCTGTCATGTATCAAATGTCATAACTGATACAAGTCCCATCGTTCCATATTGTGTCAACGTTTGCATTAGTCTCTTAGGACAATTCAGCTATGCATGCTTAGTCTTGGCTCTGGCAATTGTAACAGCTGGGGGCAGTCAGTAGGTATAAATCATGCAGTCGGTCAGCTCCCTGTGTACGTGTGCTTCACCCTGCTGCCCATGTAGCCCAGATTCAGTGCGAAGGGAAGAAAATGTGAGAGTCGGGGTCACGACTCGGCCCAGGATTGGAGGCACTTCTGAGCCATTATTATGATATTATAAAACCTCTTACCAAACCTCCAGCTTTTGTTCTGAATTGCATGTTTTGTGTTTCACAGTAAGAACACACCACGGCATATATAACACACACAAAATGAAAACTTTTAACTGAAATCATTTAACATTTTGGATTTATTTCATTACAGACTTTTGCACTGATTCTTGTAGTGCTGCTAATTAAAACAGTTGGAATGTTTTAAAGGATTAGGTTAAAATAAAACTGTGCTGCACCAAGTTTTTCCTCACAGATGCATACAGTACATGTTTGTGAGGAACTGAAGCATTGCAAATCAATCAGGCAGTCTTTTGGTTCAAAAGGAGCCAAACTGTGTTAAGTTAATTAAATCTGATAGATGTGTTTGCTTTCATAGCTGATTAAGGTGCTCAGCAGAACCCCTGAGTTTATACTTCATCAAAATACTTCCGAAATCTATCAAGGGCTCTGTTTTTTACACCCTTACCCTCTCATTAATTAAGTTGGCCCTGATCATTTTAGCTGATGGTTGGAGTCCGGCCAAGATAACACAAACAATACCGGGATGCATGTCGTGAACACTTTCATCCAACTATCCACAGAGGCTCGGCTCTAAGGTCAAATTTTTAAACACATGCTTGTAATGACTGAAAACTATTACAGAAAGACCTCGGTGAGATCTTTTGCTTCGCAGAGTAAAGAAAATCAACATAACTTGAGCATTATGATTGGTAATTTATAATGGACTCATTTCCGATGTCAGCCAGAGTATCCGAAGCCTTCCCAGGATTACATGGTAAGTGTGTTACAGTTCAATTGTCCATCAAAAGAAATAATGAATAGGTCCAGTCTGCAGTGAACTCATTTGGCACTTGAGTAATGAGGAGTGTTGATGAGGTATTCAGGCCTATTTTGTCTGAGCCAAATCTGGTGTCTGAGTCTCCACAGGGTTATTCTCAGAGCTTAACTGTTGGCCCTCAGCTTGAGAGTCAAACAGATCTTACCCAAACATTTCTCAGGCTTGATTGCTGTGATGACTGCTCCAGATGTGAAGCTACGATGTGTTCAAATATACAGAAATAAAGTAACACGTATAGATATATAAACAAAGATCGGCCTTGTCTAAGACACACACCATCGATGCCTTTCCCCACCAAGTCTTTGTTATTTTTTGCTTTTGGACCGAGCATCGCGCTCTGCTGCCAGAGTCTGTTATATCACCAAGAGCATGGATAAAAATGTGGTTTCAGTTAATAACTCACCTCATCGTTTTTTTTAGAACAAAAGGGGAGTGAAAGCATTTGTTTAATCTGTGTTAATGGTAATGCGAAGAAGAGTCCAATAAAAACACATAATCAGGTCTTCTGTGGACTCCATTGCAGAAACAAAAGTAAAGCAGGCTTATGTTTAGTACAGGACTAACCTTTCATATTCATATGGAATAAATTATAAACATATGTTTAATTGTTGAAGGGATTTGTTATCTTAACAAGCCATTTACACTTCTGTAGGATGCATCTGAACATTAGCGCAGCAACTCCAAAAAAATAATATTAGAGGGTCAGATCAGTTATGTTATGTTCAGAGGCTGTAAAGTCTAAATATCACACTTCTACAGTAATGAGTAGCTCTGAAAGGCTCCGAATATCATTACACTGCTACTGTGAAAAGAATATAAAAGTATAATGTTTAGATTTTTTATGATGTGGGTTGTTAGCATGTTTATATTTTCCAATAAACAATAAGTTCTGCTTTAATGAAGTAAATCATTTATATTAAGAGACTTTATTTAAAGCTAAACTTAAGACCAAGGACAAAAAGATAATTTTTTTTGTGATTCATCCTCACATGTCTGTACAGAAGGTAATTCAGTGAATAGATGATGAGACATTTCAATCTGAACAAACTTTTTAATAGTTCATCCATGGTCACAGACGCCTGAGCACAAATGTTTGATGAACCCTGCCGACCATCTGATCCAAGTCTGATTCTGGTCAGGCTTTAACTAATAAGATGTACAGACCATATTCAGAGTAGGTCTAAATTAGAGCGCTGTAAATTATTGGCAAATGAAAAATAATGACTTGTGTTAAAGCTGCAGGAGTTTCAAAACAGGAAAAATGACAGATTTGACTTCTGTAGCTCTCTCCTCTCTGTTCCGTATCAAAAAATAAATACATAAAAAATATGTATAAATATAGCTGAGCTGATGTAATTTCACACAGATGTAGAAAACAAAAGACAGTCTTTAAAACTTCTATAATTCCAGCTGTGAATCATGTATTTAACCCCCGACAGTACATGACAAAACCAGCTGGGATCAGTTTAAATCTGTATCATGGGGTTCACAGACATTAGTTAAAATCATATTTCCTCTCACATGACTTGTAATATGCTAATGGTAATTTTTGCTAGATAATGCAAAAAAACCCAAAAAATAAATAAAACAAAAATAAACTAGTATTGTGTTGTGTCTTTAAAGCAGATTCATCAATTATGTTTGCTCAGTATTTATTTAGTATACAGTTTGTCATGTATAATGAATGTAAATAATGTTCATTTATGTCTGTATGTAGAACATGTTTTTTTGTTTTGTTTTGGGTTTTTTTTTAGTTCTGAATCAGCCTATTGTTAGTGTTTGAAGTGAACTTTTTGACACACAAGCTAAGCTGGACTGAAAGTTGAAAATTGCATTTGTAGCCATTATATCTGTGTGCATGTTAAGTTTTGATTGTTATAAATATAGCAGCACTGTCACCAGCACTGACAGAAACCTCTTGATGCTCAGACAGTGTATAAATGAACACTGTGGACAAATAGGATCTAATGTTTACAGTCTAAAAAAGCGTGCAAATAACCTTTCGGGAACAGTTAGTTATAGTCAGAGTGGAGGTCGTGGTGTGGAGCAGATTGCCGATATTTAACTGATGTAACATGGACATGAATTGTTTTGTCTGTTCTGCAATGTTTGGCACAAATAAGAAGGCATGAACTAATATAAAACAATAACTGGTTGCAGGAGGCATCAGCTGTAGTGGATGGATTTTTGGAAATACTGTCCGTTTTTTCTCCTCTAAAGCCTCTCTACATCCTCTCATTTTCTGAAACTTTATCATTTGATGAACTGAAGCAATTCAAGAGCAAATAATCGACTCATCGTACCTTGTCTTTGCTCTTACCTGCCTGTTATCGATGTTCAAAGTGTATTTCTCACTGACATATTGCAGCGTGGTTCGCTTTGATACTGAGTTGTGTCGAGGCTGCAGTGAGGTCACCTCCTGTCTCAGATGTAAAAGTTTTACTGATCACTGCCCAGATTTTGGATGAAAAAGCACTTTTTCTCCTCCATCAAAAGATCTATTTGTGAAGCTATGGCACTATTAGAACTTGAAAATGCGTGGTCAGGTACAGTAAAACAAATTCATGATCCGACTGGCTGGAGAACAAACTCCGTCATGTTACTACATGCAATAAGAAATCATCTGAGGGCCTGTGTCTCATGTAAACCAAAGGCCTGGGGGGGGGGGTAATAAAAAGTCTATGCAGGAAAAAGTAAAAGCCAAACATCAAAAAATTAAAACTGTACAGATGTGGAATCCAGCTGCTATAAAACCTGATCAGTCAGCAGTGTTACAGGTAAACAACTAAATAACTGATCATTGATGTCAAAATTTTCCATACAGGTTGAACATAACAAGGATCCAAGAGACCGGATTTAGTCATGACCTGCTGTCCTTACATCTGGATAACACAAACAAGTTTTCTGAGTGTTGACTGTGTTGCAATAACAAGACTGAAAATTTGTGTTTACTCCGAATCAAGATCATTTCCACACAAAGAAAAGCACAAATTTCACTGGATTTCTAACCAAAGAAAGTTATTGTAAATATTTGGAGGATTGTTAAAATGGCATCACAAATTACTGGATATTATTTACCATTTAATGTTCAGAAGCAAGGAAATATCCACGTGTTCTCCAATCGTATAATAACATGGAATCCCCAGAAATATCTTCACAATGGCTATTGATTTATTCCACCTGGATTTAATGTGCATTCCACATCTGCAAGCTGCTCCGGAGAAAAACAGGCCAATCAAAATCATACGAAGGATGAGACGATGAAATTATGTAAAGAGGACCCAAAAAAAAAAGCATTGAATTAAATTGTGAAAAAAAAAAAAATACACTGGCTTTCACTGAGAGATTCTTCAAAGATTACATAAAACTTAGCAGCTCTGGGTGTAATCATTTTGATTTAGATCTAATCTTTTGTTCTGAAAAGCTTCAGACTGCAGAAGAATCAGTAAATATAATGAAAAACCCAAATGTCTCTATTAAATCTATTTTTGATGAATTATGAGTCATTTTATCCCTCTGTTGCATGTTGTAACAGTCCTCTAGAAACACGATGGACAAATAAAACTCATTACTTTTATTATTAAAAACAAAAAGTGTGGAATTGGAACAATACTTTGGATGACTTATCCTCATATCTGAAAACATAAAAGGGATGTGATATATGATATGATCAGTTCTTCTGAGCCAAACGATCTCTATTAAAATGCTCTAGAACTAACTACATTTGCTATATTTTTATATTGGCTAAAGAAAAAAAAAAGCATCATTTAATAAAAAAAAAAAAAGGTGTAACAAGCTAAGAAATGCAGTTAATTTGACATGTGCGTTAATTTTAATGATCATAAGCATCACTTTAGATAATTCAACAACAATAATGTGGTTTGGAGACAATAAGGTTCAATGACAGCAACATTTTCCCAAAAAGGTCCAAAAATGTTAACTGTCAAAGCAGCCTGAGGCTCTAAGTCTGCTAATGTGTTGGTATTTTCTTTTGCACATATTTCTGTGACATAATTTAAACATTGCGTTTCCAGTGTGACATCACAATACGATGAGTTCTGAACTCAAATATCTTCACTGTCGTTTCCCTGATGAAGATCCTTCAGATGAAACGCATTGGTCTGACCTCGATATAAATAGTGGATTTTTATCAGAGATGCACGTTCACTCTGGAACAGGGTCAGTCTGGATTCATCAGACCACACGACCTTTTCCATTGAAACACAGTCCAGTCTTTATGCTCTTTATCAAACTGATGATTGTTTAAGAGCTGCTTAACTGAAATAAGTTGAACCATCATCATGGCAGTAAATGTAAAAAGACTGAATTATGTGTTTTGTTAATTCTACTTTTTTGTCACAGTGATCAAATTGTTACTTTTTTCTGAAAATGCTTTGACTGCTTTTTGCTGCTCATAATCCAGTACTTTTACTTAAATATGATTTTTCATGCTGGAGTTGTAATGGAGTATTTTTAAGATAAGATAAGATAAGATAAGATAAGATAAGATAAGATAAGATAAGATAAGATAAGATAAGATAAGATA
>JAPTYQ010000007.1:17655025-17666566 GCA_029814465.1 Ostorhinchus cyanosoma
ATTTTATCTACTCTTAGTTATTTTAATTTACCCAGTCTCCAGTGTTTCCTCGCTACAAGAGCTGATAGTAAGATAGCACGTCCTCATTCTCTTATTTCTCCTATTTATTCATTCAGTTATAAAAATTGTGTATGTGTGTGTAGATGTGGAAAGTATGTGTGTGTGTGTGTGTGTGTGTGCGTGCATTTGTTTTGCTCTTGTTTCTGTTGTTTTTAACATGTACAGCGCTTTGTGCTGCATTTTTTATGCATGAAAAGTGCTATACAAATAAAGTTTGATTGATTGATTGATAAGCCAGATAATGTGAAGAGGTTGCTATCAAGAAACAAAGGTGTAGAGGAATTGCTAGACAAGGTCTGGAAACTGGCGAAATTTAGCCACCTACTATATACTTAGCTCTTGTAAGCTAAAGGTACAACCAGCCCCTGTCTCCTATATTAGACATTCTCTGGCACAACATCCAAAAGTAGCCTAACATTACCGTACAATTAACGTCACGTCTGGTAACTTACTTGAAGGTCCCGCGTCAGTGTCGTCAGCTTCTTTGAGTCTTGTCCCACAGTCACTGCAAAAGTTTGGCTTTTGTTTGAACTCCTTGCCAAAATTAATGCAAAACATTATGTCACCTTCCCTGGTTAGTTTTCTGGCGCGAAATGAAGTATTTCTGGTTCAAAAGACATACAACTTCTTCCATCCAATCAGCGCTCATTAAGTCACCCGAGGGTACCTACCCTTTCCGGTTTGGTTAATGTCGTTGTGTTTTCTCTTTTGCCGTTGTGTTTTTTCTTATGTCGTTGTGCTTCGGCTTGTGCCGTTGTGTTTTTTCTTTTGGCGTTGTGCTTCGGCTGTTGTCGTTGTGCTTCGGCTTTTGCCGTTGTGTTTCGGCTCTTGCCGTTGTGTTTCGGCTCTTGCCGTTGTGTTTCGGCTTTTGCCATTGTGTTTTTTCTTTTGGCGTTGTGTTTCGGCTCTTGCCGTTGTGTTTCGGCTTTTGCCATTGTTTTGCACTTCTCGGCCATCGTACGAAAGCTAATGAACACGGACATGGAGGGGAAGAGAATGTTTGATGTGTGTCTGTGCGTGTGCGCGGTGCGGTTCGTGTGTGCGGTGCGGGCTTCGTGTGCGTGCTGGCTCGTGTGCGTTTCTCCTGCAGCCGAAGCTCAGTGATTAGGTTGCTCCATCACACTATCTACCTATAATTTTGAGCAAC
The DNA here is from genome assembly GCA_029814465.1 of Ostorhinchus cyanosoma. Lineage (NCBI taxonomy): Eukaryota > Metazoa > Chordata > Actinopteri > Kurtiformes > Apogonidae > Ostorhinchus > Ostorhinchus cyanosoma. The sequence goes on from JAPTYQ010000007.1 coordinate 17,656,233, forward strand.
AGACCCATCACCGTCATTTAAAACATGTGCAGGTTGTGATGCCAGAATTAATAAACTATTTTGGTTGGTTTAGACCCTTGGTTAAGTCTGGGATGAATAGGTCAGAGCTTGGTTTAATACAGACAAACTGTTAAAAAAAGACGTGGTAAAAATGTGTAAATATCCCTTTCAAGAGGTTTACGTTCTGTAATTTCAATAATTAATGTAAATTAGTGTCAGCTAATCAGTAAGTGTTGAAAGTGCAGAATTGGTGCTTCTTGGGGGGGATTGGATATTTAAAGCTGCAGAAATTGGGGGATATGGCAGAATTTGAACCACTGACACCTTCCTCCTGTTGCTGTCTTTTCTCTGTTCTACTCAAAAGACTAAATATAAAGGTAGATGATATGTAGCCATGCTGCCATGGAAAATGAAAGCAGATCAAAACATTATGGATGCAGGCATCTGAGACTGTTAATAATACTCTACATCCAGCACAAAACAGACTTCATTGTAACCCTTTCATTCATGAATTATGATAAAAGTATCTAGATTTTGTTTAGATTGATTTTATTATTGAAAATTGGACAAAAGTTGAAATGCATTTTGAATTTTTTAAAAATATGGTTTTATTAAGAAGATATTAAACTTTATGAGATCACAGAGCAGTCCAAATTCTAAAACTAAGATGATTCTTTTCTTCATTGTATTGCCTAGGGTCTATAGACACTGACCCCATGTGGTTTGGAGAATACTGTCATTATAACCCTTTGGAAAGTGAACTTAAACTATACATCTACAAATGTGGATGTCATGCGTGAAAGGGTTAAATAAACATACAATCACATGCCAATTGTCAGCAACAGAAGTCCTGAAAAGAAGTTTGTGCTCTTCTTAATTACTTAAGGTTCACTTGTTGCAATCCACCAAGTCCCTCCACAGAAATCTAAGCAGAGGTCGGTCTTCTGCTAGGAGCCTGACTTGGTGAAACATGCCGCGGATATCACTGCTGATAGCCACAGCATGCTCACGGAATCTCAAAAGCACTGCCAACAATGATGGACTCAGCGTTGGTCCTGGGAGTAAGAGCTTGTTAAGATTTTTCCCCTTATACTCAAATGAGCAATTGAAGACCACCCGATTCTTCCCATTATGTGTAACCATGTGGTGTGGGATGTACCAACTGGTGGGTGTGTCATCCTCTCCTGGCCCCAGTTTTACAACATAGCCATCTGCCGCAAGTCTCTGAATTTCGGCGATGTATGCTTGTGCTTTAACTGGTTCTCTGCTTAGTCTTCTTTCAGTGCCACAAAGAAGTGGTAGAACAGCCTCCTTTTGGGCGTTGAGAAGGGGCATCTTCTGAACTCGTAGCAGTGGAGTGGCATAGCGCTTTATGCCATCTATCTCTACCCTAGATGTTTTGTCCTCTAGGAGAGCTATGGCTTCAGCATCTTGCCGGGAACGAGTACTGAGCTTCTCATTGCGCCAGGTCAATGTGTCCATCTGCCACAATTTCTCTACATGGCTATAGATGTCCAATGATGAAGAAAGTGTTGCAGTGAATCGACATTGCTGTTCAGCTAAATAGTACCTCTATAGGCGTAATTAAGTGTGGATGGTCTGAGCCAATAAGCAGGACTGGATGCATACCTTGAAATGGCTGTAGTGGCAGATCTCTGAGGTGTTGATACTTGCTCTGCAGGGTGCTAACGGGATAGGTATGGGTAGCCAGCCCGAGACGATTAGCAGTGAAGGCGCGGGTAATCTGGTACATTTGCTTAGGTGCTGTTACTGCAGAGACAGAGAATGAGACTGCAGCACCACGCACTACCTGTAGCTCTTGCCTAACCGTGCGCAGATGCAGATCTTCAGCTTCACCCTTCAGGGCTAACTGTTGAGGTGCTGACTGGAGGAGGATGGTACGTTCAGAACCATCGTCTAATACGGCATATGCTTCCAGGACTTTATCTCCATTGTGAAGCACCACCTTACTTGACTTCAGAAGCACCATTCGCCCTTCTAAAGGCCTGTCTATGTACTAGGGATGTAAATAATTAATCGACTATCGATTAATTGCTGATAATAATTTGCTCGATGAAATTACATTAATTGTCGGTTAATTGCCCTTTTCCACGGCGGTGTTTGTGTCACAGTACGGGGTGCCCGTGTCTAAACTCAGCCTCGTTGCTGTCGTTGAATATTAGGGGCAGTTGTCCACCTGTCCACACCTGTCCACCTGTCCGAAGGCTGCAGACTTGTCCGTGCTGCGACTCCGCAACTGGGATAGTCATGGAACCGGATCCTAGCATTGATAAATGGCTTTAGGGCCATGGTGGAACCCACTGGTACAGGTTTACATCCTTACAGCACAACAAACATTCTATCCAAAAAAAACCCTAAATCATCACTGTCACATTAGACTTATTATAAATATGTATAATATATAATAGACCAGGACATACGTCCTGCCCCCCCTCAAATAAACGTTTGTGAAGCTTAAGAAGGGAAAAGATAAATGAGCGTAAAGTTTCACTTTCACTTTTGTGGGGGCACGGATAGCACCGCCCCGTTACTGACTGAAACGCAAGTACATGAAACACCCCCCACAATGGCCCAACTGCGTGTATGCAGCCGGTGTTTCAAAATGGCCGCTCTTAGAACAAGTGTTCAATTCAATTCAGTTTTATTTGTCGAGCCCTATATCACAACAAGGTTATCTCACAGGGCTTTACAGGATGTAAACAAACAGTCAGATAAACAGAAATGCATTAATGTCCTGGGCATCCCCCGTCCTTACACCCTCCTTCTCAGCAAGGAAAAACTCCAAAAACACAGAGGGAAAAGAGAATCCTCGGGGAGAACCACAGTGAAGGAGAGATCCACTCCCATGGACGGACAGGCTATAGATGCACCAGGACTGATGGACGTCCAGTTACAGATGGAGTTCCAGTCTGTAAGGATGCAGTCGGGTGGGGCATATGGGGGGGCCATCTAGTCAGATGGGACAGGTGAGGAGGTCCATCCAGGCAGGTGAGGGTGTGGGAAGAGATCCGGGTTCACAGGGCAGGGCACAGATGGGTCACTACAAATCCTGTTGTCATTGGGTCCCAGGCGGCTACAACTGAAAAAGCCTTGGCTGCTCTCCTATTTTTAAATGCCTTGGCTGCTCTCCTATTTTATTAAAAAAGGAGTTCCCTAGTTTACATGGGGGGTGGTTAGTCTGAAAGTTACACGTAAATCAGATTTGTTAGTGTTACATCCGTCTTCATCCTCCCGACATGTCTTGTCCGAGTATTTTTTCCAGACACGTACCAGACCTCTCAATGAGCATCTTGTTCTCACATTAAGATATATGGTCACATTCCTCAAAGGTGCTCTCCTAAACACAAGCACAAAAACTTTCCAATGCTGGGAGACAACACAGTGATTTCTACATAAGGCATGAATGTGATAACTAATATACAATTACTCTAACAGCCACCTAAGCAGCAGCCCAAGACTTCTAAGGAAGCTGGACCCACACCTGGGGACCCCGGAGAGGAAGGTGCTACAGGGGGCCCAACTGTAGCCACCCAGTCCAGTGACCAGCCTCCAGGTGGGGCGGACATCAACTCACTTTTGGTATGTTGCAAAAATGTCTTCAATTCCAGAGTGCCCTAAGCGACAGATGGGATAATGAGAGATTAAGGCAGGATCAAAGATGGCAGCAGATGCAAGTCACCAACCTTAGAGATTGATCTCGTATTACAGCAGAGGGGTGAGCCCCAGCCAGGCCCATCGTTACAGCAGTCACCGCAACTGGAGCCAGAGCAAAATTTTTAAACTTTAGCCCGGAGTGACCTAACAGCAAGGGGATGGGCTCAGTCAGCGATTCCCAGGTTGGAGGAACAGGATGGCATCGAACAGTATCTTACCACGGTTGAGCATCTTGCGGCAGCTTATCAGTGGCCAGAAGCAGACTTGGCAGTGCGTTTGGTGCCACAACTTACCGGGAAGGCCCGTGCTGCATATGTGGCCATGGCTGTTGAGGACTCATGTGACTACAGGAAGGTAAAAGAAGCAATCCTAACAAAGTATGAAATTAATGAAGTGTACAGGCAGAGGTTCTGGGAGCCAGACATCCGACCGGGGGAGACACCAAGGGAGTTCCATAATCGGCTGAAGGACCTGTATCTCAATTGGATTCAACCCCACAAGAGGACCAAGGCGCAAGTGGGTGACGTTCTGGTCCTGGAACAGTTCTACCGCTCTCTGCCACCGGATGTCAGAGTCTGAGTTAAGGAACAGAGTCCAGAGTCGGCACAAGAGGCAGCAAATCTGGTGGAGAATTTCCTAGCAGCCCGACGGGGACCGAAGACTTTCCGACTTCCCCTCTGTGGGGTCTGGTTTGGGTGGTGGTCTGGGTCCGGTTGCAGGGTCGCCTAGGCTAAGAAAAAAATGTAGCCTTCCCTAAGCCTAAACCTTCTGCTAAGCCACCCCTCTGTTGTTTTTGTGGGCAGGAAGGGCATATTAAGCCAGAGTGTCCAGTCAGGAAACCTAAGACAGCTTATTTTTGTACTCCTCCATGACAAAGGTATGAGGACACTCAGTGTCAAGGCAAGCAGCAGAAAACTCAGGTCAAAATCAATGGGAGGATGGCCAAGGCACTCTTAGACACAGGTAGCGTGGTCAATCCCTCAGTTTTGAAGGGTCAGTGTCAGCTGGGAGGTCAAGGCCTTGATATTACATGTGTGCATGGAGATGCTCGGCTGTACCCAACAGCAGTGGTATATGTAGAGGTAGCAGGGCATACATATTTATTAACAGTGGGGGTGGTGGAAGACCTGGCCCATTAGGTAATTCTGGGACAGGATATTCCTATCCAGCAGGAGCTAGTCCAGTCATGTAAGCCAGTCTATGTGCAAACCAGGTCACAGAAGCAGGCTCAGGTGGGGGTTGAGGGAGATGGTACAAGAGGCCAGGTTGAATCTGAGGGTGCAGTGAGAGATCAACAGCAGGTTTCTCAGTATCCAGCTTGCTTTGAGCCAAATGTGTTGTCGGAGATTCCATATTTTTAACATGACATTCCATTGGAAAATTCACTAAAAGAAAGGAAGAGTAGGTGTCAGAGACGACGGGAGAAGATGTCAAGGACTGCTGGATTGAGGTCAGAGCATGTGTTAGATCTGGAGGAGCCTTGTGCTGACTTACCTGCTGACTTCCAGCAGTTGCAGAGGCAGGATGAGTCACTTAAGGGTTGTTTTAACCAAGCCATTTCATTGCAAGAAGGTGAGACCCATGAGGATTCAGTTGGAGAGGGCTACCTTCGTAGGGAAGGTGTGCTGTATTATACCGGGGGGGTAAATGACGCAGAGAGGCTGGTGGTACCAAGAGTACAAAGGGAACGGGTGATGGAGTTAGGACATAGCATTCCTTGGGCAGGGCACTTGGGCTCCAAAAAGACATATGACAGGATTGCCAGCAGGTTTTTTTTGGCCGGGGCTCCACACGGATGTGCAGAAGTATTGCCAGTCCTGTGCTGTGTGTCAGCTGTCAGGAGCTAAAAATGTCCCCAAGTTTCCGCTACAGCTGCTTTCCATTATTGATATTCCATTTAGCAGAAAAGCCATGGATGTTGCAGGGCCACTAGAAATAACACAAGCAGGGAATCGTTTCATCCTTGTGGTGTGTGATTACAGCACCCGGTGCCCAGAAGATTTTCCCCTCCGGCATATCACAGCTAAACAAACAGCTTTTGCCCTTCTCCAGCTGTTCTCTAGGGTAGGAATCCCCTCTGAAATCCTCACAGACCAGGGTACTAACTTCCTATACTCTTAAGCAGGTGTATCGATTATTAGGCATTAAAGGTATCCGGACCACCCCTTACCACCCCCACACAGATGGCCTGGTAGAAAGGTAGAGCAGGACCCTGAAAAGCATGTTGAAGAAGGTGGTCTCAATCAGTGGCAGGGATTGGGACAGGTGGCTACTTTACCTTCTTTTTGCTTATCGAGAGGTCCCACAGACATCTATAGGGTTCTCGCCATTCGAACTCCTGTATGGCCAGCAGGTGAGGGGACCTCTGGATGTTCTACAGGAGTCCTGGGTCAGTCGGAAGAGTGGAGCAGCAACCAGTGTTCTGGCCTATGTGCTGAGGATGAGGGAAAAGATGGAGCATGCAATGGGGATTGTGAGGAAGCAGATGGAGATAGTGCAGCGTGGCCAGTGGACATGGTACGATAAAGCTGCCAGAGAGAAGTCTTTTGAGTCAGGTCAGCAAATACTTTTGCTTCTACCCGCAAGTGAGAACAAGCTATTAGCCAAATGGCAGGGGCCATATACTATTTTGAGAAAAGTGAGTCCTACCACCTATGAGATTGAGGTGCCTGAGAGAAGAAGCCCTAAGCAGATATTTCACATCTGTCTGCTCAAGGAGTGGAAAACCAGAGAGCCTCCACCTAGTCAGCAGTTTTTTGTCCGGGCTGTGAAAGAGGATGATGACATGGAGGGTGAGTTCACATCTATCAAACACACTACTGTTCCACTTGATCTTTCTTATCTCTCACCTACCCAGCAGCAGGAGCTGGAAGCCATTATTCCACCTGGTTTGTTCCAGGAAAAGTCAGGAACAACTGATCTGGTGAAGCATGACATCCAACTGAGGGACCACACCCCCATCAGGCAAAGATGTATCGGATTCCAGAGAGGATGGTCCCTGTGCTGAGGGAGGAGATTGAGGTGATGTTGGAGCTGGGTGTGATAGAGCCATCCACCAGTGAATGGAGCAGTCCAATAGTTCTGGTGATCAAGAAGGATGGAAGCATTCGTTTTTGCATTGATTTTAGAAAGGTAAATGCACAGTCTGAGTTTGATACTTATCCTTTGCCGAGACTGGATGATCTCATTGAGCGAGTCGGCTAGGCAAGATTCATTAGCACACTGGACCTTTTGTAAGGGCTATTGGCAGGTCCCCCTCACAAATGCTGCAAAGCCACTCACTGCATTCAGGACTCCCTAGAGGCTTTGGCAGTTTACAAAGATACCTTTTGGACTCCAGGGGGCTCCAGCCAGCTTCCAAAGGCGGATGAACAAGGTTCTGTCTGGTTTGGAGTAATTCTCTGCCGCCTACCTGGATGACGTTATTTATAGCAACTCCTGGCATGAACATCTTAACCATCTGAGGGCAGTCCTACAGAGCATCCAGGAGGCTGGCCTCATCATTAACCCCAAGAAGTGTGTCTTTGTGAAGCTGGAGCTCCAGTATCTTGGTCACATCCTGGGCAATGATGTCATCAGGCCAGTGAAGGACAAGGTGGAGGCTGTCAGAGTGAGAGAGAGATCAACCACTAGGAAGCAGGTTAAATCCTTCCTTGGCCTAGTGGGTTGGTATCGGCGGTTCATCAGGAACTTCTCTGCACCACTGTCTGATCTCACCTGCACATCAAAGACAAAATTTGTCTGGGGAGAAGATCAGGAGAAGGCGTTCCAAGACCTGAAGGAGGCGCTGTGCCAGGAACCTGTACTTCAAAGTCCAGATTCTCTCTGCCTTTCACAGTCCAGACAGATGCATCGCAACGGGGAATCGGCGGGGAAGGAGAGGAGAGGAAGCCTGTTGCCTACATCAGTAGGAAGTTGTTCCCCCCAGAGACCAGATACTCAGCTGTGGAACTGGAGTGTTTGGCCATTAAGTGGGTGATCGACTCTCTTAAGTATTACTTGCTGGGGAGGGAGTTTACCCTTGAAACTGATCACCGAGCCCTCCAATGGTTGGACTCAATGAAAGACACTAACAGCCGTGTTAGAGCCCGAAATGTAACAACGACCCGAAATGTAACAACGACCCGAAATGTTATAAAATAAAATGTAATAAAACCCAAAATGTAATAACTGGCCCATAATGTAACAAAATGCTGAGCCCAAAACGTAATAACTTTTTGCCCAAAATGTAACAACTTGTTACATTTTGGGTCTGTTATTACGTTTTGGGTCGGGCAAAATATTTTTACCCTAATAGTGTAATAATTTTATTACATTATGGAGTGAGTCAATAATTTATGGATTAAATGGCTTATTGCTTCAATGTAGAGTGTAGTATCATACACAAATGCCCCTGCCCTCATATATATGTATATATATATATATATATATATATATATACACACACACACACACACACACACACACACACACACAGTGTTGGGAAAGTTCAATTTCTACATGGACTACTTCAAAGTTCAGTTCACAAATTTTAAAATGAAGTAGTTCAGTTCATAATTCAAAAATACGTTGCTCTGAGCTATTACCCTCAGAATACTGGCATTTCCCCATTGTTGCCACCCATTCATTCTACACTAGTAGCCAGCTGCAGCTTCCACCCCTACAGTATATTCTCAAAAACATGAAGATGAAGTATGAATCGTGGAGGCAGAGTCTGAGGTAGTGCTGCTGCCTTCCATTTGTTTTAGTCGCTTTGTGCTTTGCATTTTGATGACGCATGCGGCGGTGCGACTCTAGCCGCGTGTGCTTTAGCCGGGTTTTCCCCTGGAAGATTCTATGGAAATCTGGCACTTATGTAAGGGATAATGCCCGACGAGGCGTGAAGCGCCGATTGCTTCCGCGAAGTATATTCAGTAAAGGATAATGCACACCTCGTCGGGCATACGAAAGAAATAAATATTAATACGTAATAGTAATTAATAACAAATCAATTATTAATACGTTAATGTTGTTTTTTACCGTTAAAATAGTCAGTTTTGACGTGAGTGGACTATTTAATATCTCTCGCTGTGACGTGTTGCCAAGGTTCTGCTCTCGCCACAGAGCAGAACCTTGGCTACTCTCAAGTATTGTGACATGCAGTAATACACCACATAGGTTAAAGGAAACTATAAAATCACTCATGCTGTGTCTACTGTCTTGCCGTTGTGATAAATAAACTGTGAAATAACGAAATAACGTATGTTCTGAGTTTCTGTTGCCATGGTTACCAACTAACGTATTAGCCAGCACAGTGATTTAGAACAATCAGGCTGTTTGACCGGAACTTCTTTATAGGTGTGCTACAACACTTTTTAACGGCACCCTGCAGCCAATCAGAATCGAGTATTCACCCAGACCATGGTGTAAATAAAGTGTGAGAGAGCGCTTCAGCATGAGAATCTCCGATGAGAGTCTCCGGTTAGCTGAGCTTTGAAGGTAAGGCAGCAAGTGTTTCCAGACTTAAAAACATTAGTCCTCCCCACAGAAGTTGCAAAAACAGCACAATCCTGTGAGCAATTTCGATAATGACAAGCCTGCCCAGTAATATCACCGCATCAAAGTTAATTATTGTGGCATTTCAGTGGTAACATTGGCCTGCAATGTTAGCTTTAATGGAGCTTTAAAGAGCTAAATCTTTATAGCTCAACATTTAAGTGATGACCACATCAATGCATCAGTAGTTATAACCCTGTAGTACAATATATTATTCTGAATTGCACATTTACTTTTGTGACATTTAGTATATTTTGTTTGTCAAAATTAATTATTTACTTAGGTAAGATTTTGAATTCAACACATACTTGTATCAGAGTATTTTTACACTGTAGTATTGCTACTTTTACTTAAGCCAAAAACCTGAGCACTTGTACTATCTGGTTAATGCATACTGTACACAGAGGTCAGAGATTCATGTTTCTCCTGGCTCCTTTCAGAGTGACCTTCCTAAGCCACCTAGCCTGTACCAGGGGTCACCTCCAAGAGGGCATTTTCCCCAGCATACCTACGTGCATCTAGGGCAATCTGGAAGCATGAAAATTCTGCTGATATTCTTTGTCCTGTCCTGTACCCTTTGGGTATGTGGGGGACATGGACAACGGCCTATGTCAGATGAGACCTACAGTATAATACTGAAGTTACTGAAGGGGGAATTTCATGTTCCCGTTGACCAAAGATCAAGAACAGAGCGCAGTGCCATTGTGCGATTTTACAGGAATAGGCATCTCTACACCCTCAGTGATGATGGCCAGGCCATCATGTGTGGTGGAAAATTGGCAGCAAAGAAATCAGCCATCAACTCAATTGTGATGACAGCTCTGGATGACACTAAAGGCAGCTGCGCAAGGAAACTGAATGTACATCTGAGCAAGAAATACTCTGGTGTGAGTAGAAGGAATGTCCAATCAACACTTGACAGGTGTGGACAATACCAACTTCTAAAGGCTAAATTTTCAAACAAGCCAATCCCAAAACCCATCAGAGCAAAAGAAGTGCAACATCGGCATCAAATTGACCTCTTAGACATGGGAACATTGAAAGTTAAACATGGTCCCCTCACGTACCGTTACATCCTGACCACAGTTGATGTTTTCAGTAGGTATGTATGGCTGAGACCATTA
>JAPTYQ010000007.1:17673061-17686521 GCA_029814465.1 Ostorhinchus cyanosoma
ATGGATGGACACAAGCCATGGAACATCACTGAGCTTCTGGAATTTCTCTTCCAGGAGCTGCATAAAGTCATCCAACAGCAACGGAGCAGAACCAAGACACGTAGAAGCTGTCACTGAAAATCAGGATTATTCCACCAAATACTGACGTTTGGACTTTTCTCAAGTTACAACATTAGTATTGTGTTGTTTTGAATTGAATAATAGTTGGTTTTCTTTGTATTATTTCAGGTCTGAAAATGCTGCATTTTTTGGTTATTTTGACCATGTGTCGTGTTCTGCAAATACATGCTCTAAATAATAATATTTTTATTTGGAATTTGGGAAAAATGTTGTAGTTTGGAGAATAAAACAAAAATGTTCATCTTACTCAAACACATACCTATTAATGGTAAAATCAGAGGAAGTGATAATTTTGCAGAGACTTTCTTTTTCTTTTTTTTTCCCAGAGCTGCAAGTCAAGAGACTGGATTTTTTTTTTTATGTAAAATGTAAAATGAAATAATAGTTGCCTTTCATTCTGCTGCCTTTTCCATGACTCACATCAATGTTTTTCTTTTTTCTTTCATCCTCTTTTTTTCCCTTTTATTTCTTAGAACTGTATGAAATAAAAGCAGCCCAATGATTTGGTGCTTGACTAAAACTGATTTATATGTGAAATTTTGATTGAAAAATTGGACCAGATTCATGAAACCAAACCAGTGAGACTGATTTTTTTTTTTTTTTCCCCCACAACAAATGGTCACGTAATAATAGACAATATCTCCAATGATGCACTTCACCTTATTTGTTACAAGTATTTGGGCCAAAGTCTCAGACTAATTGGTTAGAAAGTAAATGTATGCATTTATTACAGAAATTTCTTTTATAATATGAAAAAAAAGAAAACTGTTAATACACAGCAAGCTGAAAAGTGAGGACATCTGGAAAAACAACCTCTTCACTTCACACACTTGCTAATAAATTGCTGCTCCAGGGATAGAAAAGTACTAACGGTTGCTCGGGGTCATGGTTTGAAGAACCCAGATCAGGAGGAAGATGATGCAGCTTATTTCCAGTCAGATGAAGGACTCTGAGACGCGAAAGTCGACCAATGGAGATGATAGAATCACCTAACAGGCTGTTGTAGGACAAATCTAAAACCTGTGAAAGTTTCGATCAACAATTAATGACATAAAGGAAAAGAAACAAAAGTGAAATCAGTGGATGGATTAAAAACATAACAATTCCCTCAACGTGCCATGATGTGGGCAGATGAACAACCTATTTTACATCATAAATGAGAAACTGCAGACATCTACAGAATGTGTCATGACTGTAAAGCCATCCATGTACAGGTTTATCAACAGGCCTTCAGTTCAAATCTGTAAAACTGTTAGAGCTCCATCATCTGGCTGAATGCAGCCCTAGCACTATTGATTTACAGTCAATATTAACTCACTGGAAAACAAGCAGAGGAAGTTCTTAAGACTACAGTATAATCCAAAGATTCATCTGATGTTTTAAGGATAAGTAGATAAAAACAGTCAGTATCTAAATTATCTAATACACGTTAAAGTCGGTCATCTTACCTCCAGAAAAGGAAAATCAGCCACATTAAAAGTCATGTTGGAAAGGCCGTTTAAAGACAGATTGAGCTCTCTTAAAGACACAAAACTGCTGAAAGATCCTGTAAAAACAATGAACAATATCTGACTGTCTTGTAATTGGAAAAGAACACATATTTAAAAAATAATTTCCATAAAAATGAATCACCTAAAGAGAGGAAGTTGACTGATGCATCAATATAAGCCACATTGTCAAACCCTGTGAGGTCCTCTGCTTTCACCTGTTTAACATGTTCAGTCATAATGTATCGTCACAGCCTGATATTTGGTTTTAACTCTGAGTAAAATGTGAAAAGTGACTCTTACAGAATTCAGCTCCTGTTCGCTGATATCAACGCAGCACAGCTCAGATGGCTTTTCCACACAGTGTAACTGGAGCTGCAGGGAAATTGGAGTTGTTGCTCATCAAAAAGCAGGAAAACTCTGGCACTTTTATATCAAAGTAGATTCATGGGACTTACAAGTAAAGCTTGATCTAAGTCTTTCCCACCGGCATCATCAGTAGGTGTTGACCTGTTTTTCTGTTTATTGAAAGTCTCTTTTATTTTTCTTTTTTGCACAGTCCTGAATCTATCCTCCTCTGCCTTTCTGAATGCAACAAGCCAATGACCAGCACCTAGAAAACACAATTAAATTAAAAAATATAAGAAGATTTATAATGTACAATCCTGCTTTATCAGCACAAATATATAAACACAAATATGAGTTTATTTATAAATGACAAATAAATTAATAAATACAACATTCCATTAACCAGTTCAGTCCTAAGAACATTTTGCAGCCTACCAGCTGAGACTGACATTCCCAAAATGAATTGGGTATATTTCATAAGCAACACAATTTTTCTAAAAACAAATAAACAAACAAACAAACAAAAAAAGAATGGTGTATATTTCATAAGCAACAAAGTTTTTCAAAAAAAAAAAAAAAGAGAGAGAGGACTATGGATGAGGATTAAGGCCACAGGGGGAAAAACAAGGTTCAAAATACATGTTTTTTTTTTATCATTATTCTGAGAAAAAGGTTGGAATAATGAGATTCAAGTCAGAATTCTGAGAAAATAAAAGTCAGAATTCTGAAACCCCCCCTCCCCCCATTCAGTCAAAGAGAATTTTGCAAAGGCATAGATACATTAATTGTGTTATCAGATAATATTGCAGCATTGTCAGAATATTATTTGTTTGTTTTCTTTTGATCATTTTACTGAGAAATAAATAAATTAAGGGGTAATTGTGACAAATAAAATTCTTCATCCTGTCATACTATGATTTTGTTGTTGTCAGATCCCTGTCTCTCTATGTCATATTTATCTGGTATTATAATAATACATTTTATTTTTACTGAAATAACTCACCTTCTTTTCTTTGAGGCAAAAATGTCCGAGCAGTGAAACATTGAGCAGGATAGTTCTGGATGTCATTCAATTTATAGGATGCTGCTGTCATAGTGGTTTTTAATCCATTGGTAAAGACGCAATTTTTTTTAATAAAGTCAAAGATTTTTATTGTTGTGCTAAAATGCAAGAACAACTTGATAAAATATACGTGATCCAGTGGTAAACATTAGAGTCCAGTATCCTAGCAACAGCCTGTAAAATGAGTAGCTGCTCCTCCGGTCCTGCAGGAGGCGCAAGCGAACAATGGCGGCGAGAACGTCGAAGATTAAACTGAAAGATAAGATAATAATCCACCGAACCATCTTCACGTTATTAAACACTTACTGTCTCAAACACCGAGCATTTCTCATGAATAATACACGGTATTAATTGAGTCAACGTGAAGAATTTATAAAAGAGCCGTTTTAGTTGACGAGCGCCATTAATGGTTAAAACCTTTTTTGCTAACTGACCAAACGAGCCAATGTGCGCATGCGTGATACTGCAGAGACAAGTTGCTTTCATTATTTATTTTCTTTAAGGTTGCTAGCTTCCGTCTCTGTTATCGCTCTTGTGTCTGTTAGGGAAAGGGTGAGAAAATGTGATACCAAGCCGAGTACTGCGAGGAACTCTTGTCAAACCAAGCAGTTTTTTTTCGTCTTGACGCTTTAAGGGGAACGCGGAAGTGAGTGTGAGCTCCTCTCTCGTTTCAATGCCATCTTCGTTTTCTGATGAACCCATAGCCTCAGTATCGTGAGCATCTTAGTCTCTGCTTTGGTGTGAAATTAGGTGATATAATGCCGTTCTTGCACAGATTAACGGTGACAATTGTGACGAGTGCCAAATAAAGGTAAGGGCTTTGTCGTGCGGGGGGAGTTGACGCCAGATGCTATCAGTCTGAATGTCATCATGAGGAGCTGTTGAAGTGTGAACTCTGCGAGTCTGTGCTTTAAAGATGTTTGCAGCCAACATTAGAACATAACCTAATACTTGTGATGTGATGTGTAATATTTTGTATTCGCAGGAGCTCAGATCCACCATGGGAAACACATCGTCAAAGAGTGGCAGTGGAGAGGAACCAGTCAAAACAACTTTATTTGAGCAGGAGCCAAGTGGTGTCACATACAGAATCCCTGCTCTCATTTATCTGAGACACATCCACACATTCCTCGCCTTTGCAGAGAAAAGGTCCTCACCCTATGACCACGATGCCAAGATTCTGGTTTTGAGAAGAGGAACCCTAAAGGATGATGGAACTGTTCAGGTTATTATTCACACACACACAAACCACCAGAAGAGCCTCTGCTTTAAGCCAATATATTCCATCTTCTCACCGTTTTTCCCATTGTCAGTAAACGTATCCTTTTTATTTTGTGCTCATAAAAGCATAAAGAAATGTAGAAAAAAACATATTAACATTATTTTTTTCTTATATAGTAATAGCAGTATGGGTCATGACGTTTTCATTGTTCCTAAAAAGCCTAAAAATGATAATATGGATTTTGCAGTATTAATCTAGAAAGAAAACCATAGAATAAAATAATAATTGTAGGAAAATCAACAGCTAAAATATCATGGAGAGCTGGGAAAAGCCTGTCTAAACAGTAATGTCTTAAGTCCTTTGTTTTTTTGCTGTGAACAAACAAGCATATTCCCTCACATCTAGAGAATATAAGTTGTAGACAATGCAAAAATAATGTAGCTGTTTGTTGATTTAGATGATATTTGTTATTAACTGTTCATCCCTGGTGTTTATAATAATCTGTATTCTCATATTGTTTTATCTTTTATCCTGTTTTTCAGTGGTCGTCCTGCCAGGAGCTGACAGCAGCCGCTCTACCAAACCACCGCACTATGAATCCCTGTCCTGTGTATGAGAAAAACAGCAAAACGTTGTTTTTATTTTTTATCAGCATCTTGGGAAACACCACTGAATGTAGGCAGATCATCACAGGTAAGAACAAAGCGCGTCTGTGTTATGTTAGCAGCAACGATGACGGCCAAACCTGGAGTGATGTGAAAGACTTAACAGAGAGCGTCATAGGGGAAACTATTCACAAGTGGGCCACATTTGCTGTGGGTCCAGGCCACGGCGTTCAGCTGGAGAATGGAAGATTGATCATCCCAGCTTACGCCTATTATGTCCCTTACAGATGGTGTTCCTTCCCCATTCCTTTTACAGTCTACCCACGTGCACTGTCAATATACAGCGAGGACTTTGGCCAGACGTGGCACTTGGGTAAGATGCTCAGAAAAAAGTCTTGCGAATGTGAAATGGCAGAGATTATAGACCACGAGGGCAGGAGTCATCTTTATTGTAATGCTCGTAACACTAGAGGTCACAGGTGTGAGGCCCTGAGTGAAAATAGCGGCGTCTACTTCGACAAACCTCACATGGCCCCAGAGCTCGTCGAACCGTCGCCTTCAGGCTGTCAGGGCAGTGTCATTGGCTTTCCTGCTCCAGAGTTTGTCCCAAATGATGATGCCGAAAGCAAAGCTTGCGGCACTTCGCTCCTGTCTCCAGACACGCAAACCTGGCTCCTCTTCATGCACCCAACGAGAAAGTCCAGTCGAAGGGACATGGGTGTGTATTTAAACCGATCCCCACTGCACTCCTCGGGATGGGACAGGCCCAGGATTATCCACAACGGCCCGAGCGGCTACTCAGACCTGGCCTACAATGGGGACAAGGATCAGTTTTCAGGCCTGATGGAGTGTGGAAAAGAAAGTGAACTCGAGCAGATTGCATTCATCTCCTTCACCCTCAACGATGTCATGCAGACAGGCAGTAAGAAAGAGAAGAAAATGCACTGAGGTGTTGCTTTCTTTATATATTAACATTAAATGAAGCTCCCTAACATTCTCCCGCAAAGTGAAAAGTCCAAGCAAAAGCCACTAAGTATCCTGTGCAGTGAAGTCTACACTAAACATCTGTCTGTGTATTCTGTTGTTCTCCATCATGGAGATGATAATGTATGCATGAGTTGTGCGTGTTGTTGTCTCTGTTTACATGAAAAGTAATTTGAGTCTTAATAGTATTAATATGCAACCAGCTGTGTAAAGAAAGACACTATTTTTAAATGGTTGGATGGCTGATTTTTAGCATGCTGTGCTAGACTGTCTATTGTAAAACAGGCTTTGTGGGTAACACGTTTGACAAATGCTTCATTCTCATTTCTGCCTCTTATAAAACTGTCCCGCATTTTATCCGAGCAGTGGAGAAAATCTGACTACCTCTTTTTATTTTCATATTAAGATCATAGCAGGCCTTGTAAAGTAGAGCATCGAGTTTCCTCCATGCTCAGTCTTAACCTTTACATTAAGTACATTTAGTACTCAGATTCACATATGCCTTCTACTCCACTGTTTAATGTTCAGCCGTGCCACAGCCTGTCAGGCCATACGCATTTCTGGGGGTCAAATTCTGCCAAAACAGGCAACAAAACCAAACAGAAAAGAAGAACATTTTCATTTTTCATCAGAAAATGTTTTATGCTACATTCTGTTTTTTTATTGTTTTGGCCTTAATCTTTATTTTTGCCATCATTTTGGTGACTGGCTAATCAATAATGAGAATAACAATCTTATTATGGTTGCATTTAAAAGACTATAGTCTACAGAGAAGACGAATTGACGGTCTCAACTGAAAATCATACATTTTTTAAGCTTCCAGCTGCCATGTTAACATATTCTTTTTGTGTTGGTGTGTTTACTGACCAGCCAAATGCTAGGCCTTCTGTTTTCCTGACATGGTTAATTATTAATTTTCAAAGTGCAGTATAATTACCAGGTGAGAGTTTTTAGCAGATTGTGAAGAAGTAAAAGCATGTGAAAGCAGAAAAAGTTCTATTTATACTAGGAATTTGCACACATAAAACTTGTACTGAGTGACTTTGACATCTGTTTTTTGCCTAATGTCGTGAGGCAAAATGACACTAGTTTCATTGTGTGTTTGTTGTGGAAAGTAACAGAATCTGCATGAAATATGTATTTTAGTAGAAAATAAAAGTAATCTGTGATCATGAGACTCATCTCTTGTCTTGACTGTGAACACAAGTTAAAATGGTAAGAAGTCCTCTGTCTGCTCAGAGAACAGTGGAAAAAAATCAGGGGTTCTGTTTTTTAAAAGCAGTAATGAAAAATATGTGAAGAGTATCATATTCCCTCGGTGGCTGAAAGAGAATAAGAGCTGCTGTTTGTGGAGAAAAAAAACATGTTGATGAATTTTGTTGTGAAGAAACCTGTGGGGAGTTGAATGTGATTCAGCAGATGTGCAGACTGCAGGGATTATGTAAGAACAGGGAGGAGCTTTTCACTTTAGGATGGAATCTCAATGTTGGCTATTTGTCTTTTTTTTTGCTTATTTTTCCATTTTATCTGTCTCTTTACCATGAAAGCAGTGACAGCTGACCTCTCATAGATATAATAATAAAGCTTGTGCACTAATGAAAGCATGCAGACACTGAAAATGACAAGGAAAAAAATCTTAAAATGCCTTTTATGGTCCCAAATTAGAATGCAGTCCTGTAGCACTTGAGAAGTGAAGTGCCGAACCTCTAAAAGACGTTGTTTTCTACACTTTTAATTAAATTTGACCCAGTGAATTCACTACACACAACATGTCGATGCTTGTAAGGGATTGAATGGCAACATGAAGTGGCTCCCAGCGTTTGAGTTTTAAAGTTTATTTTCATTTTCTCTTGGCATTTATGGAAAAATGAGAGATACCGTTGGTTCTTCTCTCCACAGACATAATACTGTATCTTACATTACACTCTGACATTTGTAAGGGAATCTCAGTACATGTACATGTCATTGGGTCCTAAGAAGCAGCTACAGGCTACAGCGCAGAGAAATAATGAGACTTTGCTATGAATAGAGTCAAGGAATTGGTGCACAAGCAGCAACAGTGTAACGCATTAGGTGTACTTTATTTGAACTTTATTTGATATGAAGGCTTCTTAATCTCAAATGTGTGTTTCTGTTGACATGTTAGCTTTTTGTCCTCTGCTTTTCATCACTTTTGTTTTTACAGGAGCTATGACTCATTTAATGAAACCTGCTTTTTTTTTTCCCACCTCCTACTTTTTCATCATTTGTTCTAGTCTTTATCAGAAGGCGATGTCCTTTGATACAGAACTATGTTGCGTCTCACTCTTTTGCCACTTGGGATGTCCGCTCACTAAGAAGCTAACGGTGTTGGCATCACAGATGTTTTTTTTCTGTTTTGGGGGAAGTGCGTGTGGTGTCCCAGTTGGCTCTGCTCTTTTAGTAGCACAGTGCTGGACACAAGGTCACTGGTCTTGTACCGTCCCTTCGATGGAGCCCAGAGCCCACAGGTGAGGAGCTGCCAGACAGTGAATAGGATGTGAGGATGACACCATTCTGCTCAGTTTATGTCAAAAAGTATTACACTGTACATCACAGCTGCTCCTTTGAAAGCAGACGCAGATTTAGATGTCCTGTCTCAACAACTTCCTCTGAAGATGAAGTTATTTGCTTTGAATTTACAAGTTGATCATATCATTTTTTTGTCCATAATACTATTAATATAAATATCAAAATATAAAGACTTAACTTCCTAATTTTGCATTTCAGTTTGTTCTGTCCAATGATTTGCAGTTTGACTTTTTGCACACATTGTTAATAATTCAGAACTACCCTTTTTTCAATAATTTATATAATACATCAGGTATTTACTTTGGATGTTTCCTTAAATGTGCAGATACACTATTCAGTGAGACTGGAGTTTAATATCTAGTGACACTTCAGAAGAAGCACTCAACTGACTTTAAGCTGCAAAAGCATGTTATACTAGTACATTTAATGTGAGATTTCACATGAAATTTTAGTTTATTGCCTGTGGAAAAAGATCTCTGCATGAGTAGATCCTTTTTCTGCTTTCTCAGAGACAACAGAGAAAAGGCAGGGGCTGTAAAAGAACGTTTCTGTGTGATTTTCACTGATTAATATTTTGTACACATAAATTATATATTTTTGCCGTCTCCAATCTTTCTCTCTCTCTGTCTCTCTCTCTCTCTCTCTCTCTCTCTGTCTCTCTCTCTCCCTGATTTCATTTCTGATGCAGTGAAATAAAGGCCAAAAATATCCCCACAATTATGACAAACTGCCAGTAGCATGTGTGTCCATAATGGATTTGCTGTTTAGTGAAGTGTAGATCAAAATGCCAACATGAGAACAAATATGTGATAATGAAGCCTTCCTAAAAGAACAGGCTTTGAGATCATTATACTGGGACTGGGAATTGTGGGTAATACCCAATTCATTAAATCTCTGTGATAATCTGTTTGGTGCAGCTCAAGATTCCCTGTGTGTATGCACCAAAAGGCTAAATTAACTCATATTGACCTGAAGAATGTCAGTGACTACTATCACAGCAGAAAGATTATGCTAATAAGTGGTAAATTCCTAATCTTTTCTGACTTTATAAACAGGTGAGCATATTTGACCTTGTGCGAGATTAAGCCTCTGTCAATAACTTCAGGCCTGAAAGCCAAAGTAAATGTTTGCACAAAACCTGTGTTGTTTTACGCAACAAGTTTAGACACAAAAAGACAATTCTGTCAGAACATGTCATGTGCTTCCCTTTAGGTTAGATATGTTTGAGTAACAGACATAAATACATTCAGTATGAGATGCCGCTTCTCTCTTTTGGTTTCTCTTTGTTGCAAGACAGTAAAATATAAGATATGCAGGCAGAATTACATTTCCAAGGTTTGATTGAAGTTTCCCTGTACACTTTAAGCTACACTCAAACTCGAACTGTACATCATCACAGAGTCACAGGAAGGCCAACGTTTTAGTTGCTCCATCAGGAATTTTTTCCCCTGTATGTCATTATCTCGCTGCTAAACAGATAAGCCTATTTACACTGTAACTGTGTGCTAACAAAAAACAACTTCATTTATCAAAATGCACACATCCTGGCCCCGAGACTAGTGCTGTTTTCATGGGAAATCACAAAAGGAACAAATTCCCTCACATTACAAAGGATTTAAATCAATACAAAACCAAAAGGAAAAGAGATGAAATACACAGTATAAAAATCAGTTATGTGTGAGAAACAAGGGGACAAATAATACAGAGAGAAGGAGCTCCGAGAGAAATGAGCAGTGAAGCTATATTTTTAGGCTTCCACAAAAAAATAATACATTTGCTTAATCTTACCCCAAGTGACCTGTGGCAAGAGTTGTATCACATTTGATAAACTCAAACTTATCATTTATGTCCTATCATTGGAAAACTACTAGTTCACCACAGTGTGTCCAAATATTTGTGTCAGACGCTCAGTGAACTTTGCATAAAGTCCAGCTGTTTCAAACTTCTGATTTAGTAACATTGATGCCCTTCACAAGGATGTCATCGTTGAATGTGATGCCAACATCTTTTGATACAGTTTTAGGACGATACAAAGATTATATGTCAGATGGACACAGAGCTGTGTCTGCAGACTGCAGAGAGTCTTTAAAGCATGAGTGCCAACCAGCACGGATCCTGGATCGAACTGTCAGACCATTTAGAGTAAAAAAATGGCTTACAAGGGCACTGCAAATCTACATAAGCCATAAAAGCCATGCCACATTTAGACCCTGTTAGGGCTATTCTCTCTTAAAGGGACATGCGCACAGTTTACAAACAGAGGAGGCAAAAAGACTGCTGAGAAAGCTGCAGGGTTGGGAAAGTTACTTTACAAATCTTGCCCGCACTCATTCCTGAATTCCACTTCAAAATGATAACAACTAACATAATGTAAGCAAATACTTGCAATTACTCATGTAATATTAGTCATGCATTTTAATTTAGATGAGCTAAATTTGTGCTAAAACCACTTATATCAGTCGATAAAATCTCTTAATCAAAGTGCATTTTTTTCTTTAATCACATGTTCAAGTAATGAATTGATTTGCCTACTTTTAAAAGCATGTGGTCACATTTTTTTTTTTTTTTTTAAGTAACACCACATTGGATTTTTTTTTTCTTTAACAGTGAGATCCCTGTAATAACTCCACAAGTAATCCATTGTTCCCAACCCTGTAAAGCAGTGAGCGTGGCAGACCAGTCACATGCACACTATGGGAAATGTTCGGCTAGACACATGAGTACTAACCTTTGGCTCTCTGGCTGCTGGGTACTAAACATCATACAGAATAACAGGCAGCTGCGAAGGGAGGAGACTCAGTATCCAATGAAAGCACCGTTCACGTAGTAATGCTGTATGTTGATAGAGGTGTTCTTTTCATTCCTGTTTTTATCACATTTGATTAACAAGATTTGAGTATTTTTCATCCACCTCTCTTGGTCTCTGTTTATGGATGGACCTGCAGTCCAACTTTTGGCCTCTCCCTCCAAACAAATAATTAGTCTGTGAGCAATCAGCAGTGAGCAATATATGATCTGTTTTTTTTCCACGATTGAGAGATTTTCTTTTTTCTTTTTTTTTTTATACATGATACAATGTACTGCGCAAAATGGTTATGCGCACATACTGGAAGCATAATGTTGCTGAGGACATGCAAGTTGTTGAGTATACAGCAGAGCAAAAAGCGATGTTTCCCAATGTCATTGTCTTCTTCATCTTCTTGAAACATCATCTGTCACTCAGATTTGCATCTTCAAGCACGTGACTCTTTCTTCGAGTGTGGCTTGTTTCCCAGCAGGGCGTCAATCTCAGTAATGGTTTGAGGGGTCATTTGGGATAAAATCTGCATGAAGAGAAGAAAAAAAGAAAAAAAAGGACAGCAGTCACTTACTTGTAAAGGTGATCAGTCAAATTTGTCTGAAAGAACTGGAGAGAAAGTGAAAAATCTATTCATGTAGCGGACTGCGATTCTTCATTTCAGTCTACAGATTTGATGAAATTGGATAAATGAACGTTGTGTACCCGCAGGGCACCCAGGTTCTCCACGAGCTGGTCAGCGGTAGAAACACCCAGAAGAACTGAGCTGACTCCCTCACTGCGCAGACACCAGGCTGATGAAGAGATAAAAACAGAAACTCAATTAAAACTGAAAAAAGAGGCAAGATTAATTACAAAACCAGCAAACAAGCAAAATGGGATTTTAGGCAATTGTGTTTTTTTTTTTTTTTTTTATAACTTTCAGCAAATGAGACAGAATGAACCATCCTGTGGCTACATAAAGCGTGTGGAAATGAAAAATAATCAGGAAATCTTATTATAAATAGGCAAAAACCTCAAAAGCTATGACGATGAATGAATAATTCTTATATTAGAGAGACTTTAAACAAAAAGTGAAACGTGAAGGATAGAAAAATCATGTCATGGATCAGGCGTAAAATAAGACTTAACTAAGCAAATAGTTCAGACCCATGGGATCATCACTGATGCAGTGAGGAGCTTCTCATTTCTTAAACAACCGTCAGTTTGCTAGAGAGCGTAAAGATTGGACAATGCCAGGATTCATGAGGCTCAAATTGGTGAAAAGCCTTTCAGGGAGTTTGAGGCATCATTTTTACACATGGATTGATCTCCACAGAGTCCAGACCGGAACCACAATGAGATTCTATGGAATGTGATGGAGAAGGTTTTACACAACGGTCCAACTCTCCCATCATTAAAATAATGGTGAAAAATGAATGCAACAATAGCTGTAAGAAATGTTCCGTAACACTGTATAAACATTGTGTGGTATAAATGGCATCACAGTGAATATGAGCTGTAATCAGTGTGAAAGATGTTCCTTTGACAAATGCATGTCTGACTTATTTTGGCTGAGCTGTGTATTTGCACGTATTAAAAGGCAGGAAAATAATCTGAACATTTAAATCAGGGGCATATAGATGATTTATATGGATTATAATATAAGTGTTGCTGACGGCGCTGGGTAACAAACAAAACTGACAATGTTATAAGATAATTTTATATTGTATATCATCATAAATATCATTACAATAATGATGTCTTCAGTATTTATGGTGTTTATTATGTCATCTAAAATGTTTCAGTGTTTGTTTCTACTTCGTTTTAGTCAACATTGAAGTTTTTTTTCTTAATCATTGTAATTCTTATAAATGTTCGACATCTAGATTTCTGTAATATTTACCATGTTCTGACCATAAATGATCATTTAACCCATAAGTAACATATGGTTTTTTTCAACTGTCTATCAGCAAGAAAAATCAACTTATTAACTTATAAGAAATATCGACTTGATATTAATGAATTTTTATGATAATTACTGACATTTTAGTAATGATAATATGTCAAGTCAACAGGAATGGGAAGTCTTATATTTGTAATGTTTCTTTATATTTTTGTCCATAGAGTATAAACCAGCCTTGATGACTGACACTGGATATCAGCTAATAATATTTCACCAATGAAAGCAATATTTAGATATTGAATGTTTTTTATGAAGACATTTTATAAAATATGATATTCTTTGTTTTCTAGGCCCAAAGGAGAAAAACTAAATAAACACACAGAAATGACATCAGTATGA
>JAPTYQ010000007.1:17696815-17713422 GCA_029814465.1 Ostorhinchus cyanosoma
AAGTTAAATAAAGCTGCAGTGCTTGATAGTTCTTTAGTGTCAATGGGCAAAATATCCATAATAACCATTTAATATATTATAATTCAAGTTAATATATCTACTTTGATTATAGGCTGTAGAAAATTTACCATGTGATGCCCCAATTTTAGCTCATCATAGGCGTTTTCAGACAGGTAGGGGGGTTGAATATGATACCAATTGCTGATCAGATTGTGTCAGATGTGACCTGGACATGAATCCATTGCTCAACTCTGCAGCAACAAAGGAGCTTAGAAAAGTGGCTTCAGTTTTTCATAATGACATGAAACAAAATCAGCACATATATGTTTAAATTTAGTCTTGATTTGGACTCAGAGGAGAGAGCTGCAGAGGGAAGGTGTGGATTATGATGTGTGTCCCCCTCCCCAAATTTGGCTCCTGCAGCTTTATGTGTTTTCTGTACTTTATGTCCATTGCATATTTTCTATGGGATAAAAACGTGGGTGAAGAGAAACCAGCAACATCCACTGACATCGAATCAAAGCAGTGATGTTTCCGTTCACAGTTGGCCTTTAACTACTCCTCTACCTGCCACTCCATCTTTTATATGTAAAGTGATTCATTTATCCTGATGCTAGCCTGCACTGCTGAAAAAAAAAATCAGATATTACAATAAAAATGCTACATCATCTGTGTTTACCACCACAGTCACCTTTGTGCTGTGTTTTCCTTTTCGTATACAGAATGTGTGACAAATACAGAAATGTAACAGCTGCACGAGTCAACATTAGCAGCAGCACAACAACTGCAACCACACAAATGTCTCTTCCTCCTTCTAAGCATCCTTACATCCATGATGCTTTTAGGAGCGGAAATCAAGTGCAGAAACCTGCCAGACTAACATGTTTAGTGAACAGTGAGGGTACATTATGACAGGAGCAAATGAGAAACCAGCACACATTAGTGGGTGAGTCTCATGATTGCTGTGCCACATAAAATTCACATTTTTTTTTGTTTCTGGGCAATTGAGGATGTCATTGTTTCTCTGTGTGACAACTGGCCGCCCCCTCCCTGCTCTCAACTCCACCGCTCTCTGCAGTGCTGCAGTCTGCTAAATTACTATCAGTGAGTCTGTAGAGACTCATGCTCTCTCTTTCCTTTCACTATCCTCCTCATGACAATCTCTCCCTCTCTTACATATTGTAATACACACACATTAACACATACTGTCGTGTGCTGCCGATATTTTAAATGACAAGGACTGGGGGGAATGTTCTACAAAAACAGGCGACATCTATACACTGTGAGTGCCAGTAAAGCTGGTCGATGCTTTCACGTGAATATTCACGCTTGATGTGAATTATACTCGAACACAGGCACAGATCTACATATGGCCATGCATGAATGCACTCATGAGCAGGGCACACACAAACACAGATGCTTCTCTGTACCCTTTAGAAGTAGGGCTTCCCGTGTTTTCTTGTCTATTTTTTCTTTCACCATAAATCATAAACTCCAAACAAGGTGATTATAGGGACTGGGCTGTTCCATACATTATTAATGGAGCAGAGAAAGAAGGCACACAGGTGCTCTGTCATGGTGTAGTCAGCATTTTAACCTGTGCTGACATTTACAGTTAGTTTTCACCTGAGACAGGAGGAAGACACTATATACAGATGGTTAGGTGCAAATAATGGATTTTTTTCCTGCAGTTGTCATAAAATGCCACACACATGCTGAGCAGGCTCTTCTCCAGAGGAAAGCACACCTAGATATTAATAACACTCACGTCAGTGTGTGTGTACTTCGTTCTCTCAGCACAAACTGTGGGAAGATGGTGGATTGTCTGTTCTCCTTGAACAGTGTTGTATATACACATTGTCTAAGCTTCAAAGGGTCACTTCATCCAAATTTTCCACTTTGTGTTTTCTAGCCATTCAGAGAGTTATGTTTTGTCACAGCATCAAACATTTCATTACAGTCATAACTCTGGAGAACATGTATTTCACAGCTGTAAATGCGGGAAGTGGTCTCAATAAAAACGGCTGCATATTTTAGGGATGAAAACATGTAAAATACAAATATACAAAGGCAACTTGATCTAAAGCTTGCATGATTTCAATTTCACTGGAAGTAAATGGGGGGAAAAAAATTGTTATTCATTTAATTTATGTGAACTAACCCTTCAAATTTGAAGGACAACATCCTATAAAACTTCAGAGCTCTATTTATTGCTTCAGCTATTATTAATGAATTAGGCTTAACAACGCACTTTTCACGTACTGTGATGTTTTAATTCAGTTGTATTAAAACGGTTACAAAAGTAGGTCTGTCCTAATTATAAAATACACATGCTGTGAGCAGAGCAAATGGGAAAAAAAGAAAAGGAAAAAAAAAAACCCACAAAGACAGACTCACACTCGCACACAGACGCACAAACCCAGCTGCTCTCTTCCATCGTTACGTATCAGCTTCTAACACTTTATCCCTGGTCGTGACTCTCACTATTAGCTGTAATTGCATGTAATGAAGTGGCAGAGCTAAGAGTTTTACAGCTCATTTCTAAACTGTAAAACCTTTTTCTTGGTTTGAGAATGTACACAATAGTAGAAGTATATGACAAATAAATATGGCTTAAGTAAGGGTGAAACAATGTAAAACTGTCAAAAATATGTTGAATTCTGACAAATCTAAGCATGTTCAAAGTGAAATAAATGATAATGTTCAGTGTTAGAAAAGGTCACTGCTCTCTGCTGTTACCTGTCAGTCTCTTTTATGGCTGTGAAGCTGAATATCACGATGATTTGTCGGTTTTCTGGTCTGCTGAATACAGACTCTGACAGCTCAATGAATCTAAAATGATTAATGCATTTACTCACTTTACTTGTCTTTTTTCTGTCAGGGAATAAAGGCATATATCACCTGTGCTGCTTTGCCACAATAAATAAAAGTCTATACATCAGTAAAAATAAAGCTTAAAGTCAAATTTACCATTTATTTTATAAGTAATGGATGATTATTCTTCAATCATCTGAAAACAAACTGAAGCTACACAGACTGGACTCGGTAAAAACAAAATAAATAGAAATAAAGGACAAAAAAAAAAACCAAAATTCATATGAAACAGGGTGTATTTTTCGTAAAACTGTATAATAATTTAGATCGTATTACTTTTAGAGACTCTTCCGGCTATTTTCTGTTTTGTGTGTAATGACATTCAATGTTGACTTTGTCTGAGCCGGAAGACAAAAATTATCAGACTGTGACTTTGACTGGACAACCTTTTCAGGGGACGTGATGCGGATTGTCTGGCCCTGTTAATAACATCCACAGATCAGAGTAACCCTGCTGATTGCTGCTGCCGTCACATCCAGGGATTGACATAATATAAGCCTCATCACACAACACTGACGCAGCAGATCCTTCACATTTTGCAAAGATTAAGTTATCCGCTTTATGCACTCTATGTACAAGTTTTAAAATCTATCTCTAAACTGGTTTAGTGGTGCTAAAAAAAAATCTCCTCCATGCAGCGCCTGAAATACTGCTTTTAATTTATGTTAATATGTATGATTAACCGTCCTAATAATTTTCAGAATGTTCAAATCTGATAGTAGGTGGAATGTTTGAATCAGAACACAGACATCTGAGAGGACATATTGTGTGTTTACAAGTTAAATTGACTAAAGAAATTGTGCAAATACATCTTGGACGTCAAGGTGATATCGCCAATCTGTTCACTAAACTGGAAAATCGTCGAAACTCCAATGAAAAAAGAGATGAAGGTCAAGGATGCTGCATGTTTTTCTGGTTCCTGCCTCATAATCCTTTGTCTGCAAAGGTGGTTTCTAATTAGGATAACTGTATGTGGCTAAATTGCTTAATTATCAACTCATTTCTATTCATTATGAATTCACTTTGGGAGAATCCTAATCATTATTTCCTTAGTTTCAGCGCACACAACTTTCTTGCGACAGCTTGATTTGTAATGGGCTACTCTAAAAAGACATAAGTTGTTGTAAATAGTCTGGAATTAAATTAATAAACACATACTGCATAGTAATCATGGCTTCAGATTGTATAATAGGGTGTAATTTGTGGGACTGAAAAACCAAGGCACTGAATGACCACAGTGTAACCTCAGCCTCAGTCCCAATGGGATCATTACTACATCAGCGGCTGGAGGTTCAGACACTGATTACATGTATGGTGAAAATATCTGCATGGGAGATTACAATTAAAAGCAAATATAGTTTATTGTGCAGTGAAGTAAAAAGCTTAAACATAGTAGGTATTTGCTATTTCCACTATATGTGTCAAGATTACAGTGGAAATATTTGTTTCTATAAAATGCTGAATTGGAAGAAAATGTTTGAAAAGATGCAAAATACATATGTAAAATAAATTATGTAGAGCAAATAACCAGAGCATAGTGTGATCATAAGGTGGCAATAATGACTCCAGTTGAACAGAGTGGAAGAAGTAGAGCATTCTGTCATTATTTTTCATCTAAAATAACAGTAACGTTATGTAACTGTGGGTTGTTGTTGTTGTTTCTTTTTTTTTTTTTTTCCACAAATGGGACCACACAAACATCTCCACATCAGTCCACACCTGTTGTACTACCAACCATGTTCAGATGGTTCATCAGAGAATCACGAAAATGTGAAAATTACATCACTCACTTGACGTAAGTGTTTGTAATATGACTATTTATTTCTATTCTTACTGTACATTCATTCTGTTTTTAAAAAGGCAAAAACAACCTCAAGTGGGAGAAAAGTCATATATACTGCAAAATTTACAACACTGTTTCTAATTCTGCCTTTTCCATAAATATTCTACAGGAAAACTAAAAACACAAATTGATACATTTATGGGAAAGCACCTCTTAGACAGTAATAAAAATAACTGGAGCTGGAGGGTTATACCATGTGTCTCAATTAAGGGTTGAATATTGCTTCTTTTTTTTTTTTTGTTTGTAAATTTAGCAAAAGTAAAATGTTCTTATAATTGGTCTAAAGAGACATTTTTGGAGAGAAAAGTCATCATCCACCTGAGACCATTTAACTATTAAAAAATTAAGGATGGCCTGGATCCAGAGCACAAAACCAAAATGGTGCCAAGAACTGAGCTCGACTTCCTCCAAACCTGGCAGGATGAATGTGGGAATGTGTCATCCCTGTTCTGTGTCTGCTGTTGTCCTGGAAGATGGTGCTCTCATATTCTTTTCTGTGCATCAAACTATAGCGTGTGCATTTAATGTAAATACCGACGATACACTGAGGTGAAAAAAGGACCTTTAAGTCGCTCATCTGATAAGAAGCGATGTTCTTCTTCTTCCTCTAACTGGATAGTGTGGTCCAGCAGCCTGCCAATAACACACTGTGCCCCGTGGGCCTTTTGCTCGCAAAAATCTATGAGAAATGTCCAGCAGTGGCAGATAAATCCATACTGGAAATTTACCTGACCAGCATCATTGGTTGCTGTTTGTGAAAAGAGCTTGGTTACCATAGAAACACCCAATTTGCTGAGTGACATAACTCCATCTGAGTGACATGCTTACCCCCCCATAAGCCCCAAAAATAATCTAAACTTGGTGTTTCATAAACATTTTAAATGATTAAAGATAGGGAAGAGTTATGTGACCATACATTTTTTTTATTACTTTGGGCACTTTGATAAATTTGTGGTGAAAACTGAAGGCAAAAACTAATTTACTGAACTCTTCAGTAGGAATGAAAAGGTGTTTCTATTAAATTAAAGCATTTTAGTTGTTTTTCCTCAGCTGTCCAAGTGTTTTTTTTTTTATTTTATTTTCAATATGCCATTTGTATAGATTTATTTATATGTAACATGACCTAATATGTAATATAAAGTAAAGTATGGAATAATATTAACTCTGGTAGTAGGTGATGGTAATACACCTTAACATTGTATAACACCCCCACACAAAAAAAGGAGAGGAAGAAACATGTTCATGAAAACACAACCATTTCTATTTCTGTATGATTATAACTAATAAAATTACAATTATCAATAATAAGTTCCAATTCTGCAATTAAATCCTCCTACATCCCCCTAAATTGTATACACTGGACCATAAATATTAGTTTCTGGTACATTTTGCATAAACTTTGTGATAACTATATCACAATATGTTAGGAAATAGAAGAAACATTTGGTCCACATCAGTAAAAATGCAACTGTCTACACAACCTTCCTAGAATTGTTTTACCTGTAACCTTTTCTTCACCTTTTCTTTCATCCTGAAATTCAACACACAGCCTCACCTTTTCAACTTCACCAACACTGCTGCAGTGCTGGGATAAAAACTGGAAAAGGATTACATGAAATTGAATGAATAAAAAGAAAATCCAGAATCTTGGACCAAAGAGATGCTATTAAGAGTCAAGCAGAGTGAGTTGGAGCAGGGGGTGACAGCAGGGGCTTATGAGTGTGATAACTGGCAGCAGATGCTACGTCTGTGACCTGCCGGTGACTGATGAATCCTCAGGTTAATGAAATAGCAGGGGGGGATGTGAAAACATGTAGTCAGGCAGGGCAAATACTTGTAAAGATAGGTGCCATCTGCAAAATGAAATACAAATGAGATGAACTTCACTTGCAACTGTTCAAATCTCGTCTAGTCTGTTTGGTTTAATGCCATTTAGAAATCCATTTCCTCCCGCTAAGAGATAATAACTACAAAAGCAATTCATCAGACTCTAAGAAATCTGATCTGTAATATTTTATATGCTCAGATATACACAGTGCAAGACATGTTTTGTGCAGAAGCAGACCTTTTCCTTCCTGACCTCAGTCTGATTGTGACAGAAGTGTAAAATGGAGAATGTGCGACTGCTGTGCTGCTACAATCGCGCTCTGCGTTCGGGTGGTGGGGCCTTGATCGCACTCAGTCACAGAAGACACTGATAAGCCTACAGCAGTGCTGGCTGATTAGGAAGTAAGACAGACAAAAACTAAAGGCAATGCCTTGGGTGAGGCCACTGGCAACTGGAGCTGGCCATATGCTGTATAGACTTATTGCACTGCTGCATTCTCTATTAGTGTCACTTTTCCTGTGACAGCAGAGAAATAAGTCAGTGCAGCATGAATGCAATACTCAAAGGAAAAAAAATACAGCAGAGGAGATATCCGGGTTTCTGCTTGTGCCTCATTCCCTTTTTAAACATCCTATTAAACCAAAACTAAAGTGATGACAGAGAACGGCAGCATTTCAATCAACCTGATTAACAGGAAAGCAGGTCATTTAAAGTCTTCTCCTAGATACTGAATTTCAAAGGCTAATTTATGGAAGCAGATGGTTTAATGGTTTGGTCCTATAGATTATGGATGACAAACTGTTAAATGCAATCTGTGTAGTTTAATATGCATCTTTGGATAAATAGCACTTGCACTTCTTAAAATGAGTTTCAGGAAACTAAATCAGCCTCGTTTTGGGGAAATGATTCTTTCTCTCAAGCATGTTTTTAATCTTGGAATGTAATCTGGCTTTCAGAAAATAGATCTAACTTTGTTGTAATGAGATATTTCAACTACTATTGAGCTGTTTTTAACCAGTAATGAGATGAAACCTGATACTGCAGCAGGGGGACATTTTATACTTTTATTACGTTTTAGATTAATTTTTTCAGTGGCTAGACTCATATTATAGGCAAACTTTACTTACCCCATAGCTTAATTCAAGACATTTTGTTTCCATTTAAGATCATGAGGGTTGGTTTTGGAGTGTGCAACTGTCCTGCAAGTTTTAATCCATCTCCCAGAACTAAATCAGACTCTGTGCCCACACCTCACTTCCAGAATAAAAGAAAGAACATTTAAATTGTGACATTTCTTGCGGCAGGTTTGTTCTTTCCCCTACATTATGACTCAGAGTAATAATGCGTGCAACAATAGCTTTCTGTGCAGTACATACTCTGCTGCAACACTATTTTATGAAAATTAAATGTGGTTTAAACCTCCAAGAAAAGCTGGGTGTCCTGGGGTGATTTTAGGAGCGCTGTTATTGCAGACAGCGTTTTTATTAATCTGTGGTTCAGAACGAGTGGCCAGTGCAGATCTGCATAAAACTCACACAGTACAGTCACAAGCTCCTATGTGCATACTGTCTGCTGTAGGATGATAACATTATGGCTGTTTGGTATGGATTATATAAGCATTTTTCTATCCATCAGTGTAAGCAATTTTTGAAGTGAATACCACTTTATGGTGTCAGTAAAATGACTGCTGTGTGTGCACTCACTGAGGTGCTAATGGGTGTGTAGGCGATGTGTACAATATGTTACAGAAAATACGCTGGTGACAATGAAAGCTCACCTTAAATTCACCTCACATCTTAATGAACTGATCGAAAAGATGAAAAAAAAAAAAAAAACATTCAAGATGGTCGAGCTGGAACTGGAGCTTAACTCAGCTTTATTGCTGTGATCAGATTTTTTTTATTTTTTAGTTTGACTGCTCAGGTTACTTTTGAGATGTCACCAAAATGGGATCCTACAGACCACTGAAGTCAGCATTTACAGTTTGGTTTAGAAGTTCAAATGCACTGGAGCAAATGAGAAGAAAGAAAACAACTCTTTTTTTTTTTATAGACTGAGGCCTGTCATTGCAGACTTGTGTTGATCTGGAGTGATGTAAACGTTGCAGGGATTCACATAAAACTTATTCAGGCTGTGATCACATTACAAAAAACAAAAAAAAAAAGGTCTCATGTGTAACTTGGTGATGTTTATCTACAGAAGTGGCCTAAATTCAAATTTTAAAGATTCTGTGTGATTTGTGCTGCTCTCACAGTCACGTATGAGTGGAAAAATCAGATTTGTGCCACTTTTGCCTCAGTGTGGACGTAGCCTGTATGAATGGAGGCTCCATCACACCACCTGCCACCTTGTTCCTGGGGGAGGATTTACCGCTGAGGATCAGTGTGATAATCTATGACCTGAGAGATAATCCGAAGGTCGAAAGGTTGAAATAATCAAACTTTTATACACAAATCCTCTCAGTTCTAGACCTGTTTACTATGTCGCTGCTGTAAATTAGCCCTCCTGCTCCTCTTCTCCACACCAGGCCCATACTCACCTGTACTTCATACTGGTGTGCCGCCCGATGGCCTCCTTCATGTGGGCATGGCCCTGTGGAGTGGGGCGGGACCCTGGCACATCCCTGGTCTTGACTGACCCCTGGGACATGTAGTTGCCATTGCTCCCTTGTCCACTACCGCCTCCTCCTCCACTTCCTCCACCACTTCCACCTCCGCCACCACCTCCTCCTCCTCCACCTCCACCACTGCCTCCCCCCACTCCTCCACTGCTACCTCCTGGAGGTGGAGCAGTACGAAGGCCACAAAGTCGGTCCTCACTGCGACTCTTGAGGTTGTGCTCAGTGCAGGCGAACGACACCTGCATCCTGACCCTGGTTTCCGGTGTCTCTCTTTATTTTTTTCGTTTTTGTTTGTTTTGTTGAGGGTTTCAGAAAGTCCCACGAACAGTAAATGTCTGCAAATGGTCGGTGCACTCTGACACTTTTGCCCGTTGTGCTGTGGTGACAAAGCAGTGGTGCTCCTACAAATGGCTCAGACAGGGCAGGTCAGAGATTTTGGCTGAGAGTTGGAAGGAGCAGGCATGAATCCAGCCTCTAACATGACACACACAGAGTTACCGTCTGCTCTGTCTCCTGTCTGATGATGCAAACCTGGCAAAATGCTCTTTGAGTTTTCACACTCACAAGATGCATCAGGGCTGCCCTCCAAAAATCATCAGGAAGCTTGTAAGCTCTCAGCAGTCTTCAGACAGATTTGGGGATGTGGCAGTTCTCGGGAAACCCCAAAACCTTAGTGCAATAGATTCCTCCCTGGTCAGTGTCAGTCGCTGGGCCTTTTTTCATCAACATGTACAGACTCATATGGCTTATGTTGGGTGGTTCAGCACTTGCCAGTTTGCTGTCTTCTCTTCAGCTGAGGTTAGTTGTGTCTGTCTTGAGCCGAGGAGCTCCGGAGTGTGCCGCAGCAATGACACAATCACAGCTACAGGCATCCTCGCACCTCGCGTAGAAATAAGGCATATTTCTTTTTGTCACCAGATGGTTCAGCAAAAAAAAAAAATCTGGCTCAATTGCTCGAATTTACATTGCCAATGCAAAACAGTCCGAAACAGGATCAATAGATTTCAAATGAAGCGAATTCACACAGTCAAACCCCACCGATGCATCGCCCAGCAGCCTCACGCAGCATCAAATTGATGCAAGAGAGAGAGAGGGAGGAAAAAAAAAAAAAAAAAAAACAGCAACAAATTCAGCAGAAAACAGAGCCGGTTTTATTACCTTCAGTGGGTGAAATCGTTCACATACCGGCAGCAGCAGCAGCTGTGCAGGTATCCCGTTATTCGACAAAATCTCACGGTGCACGGATGTGAAAAAAACGCCGGCATCCTGGCCCAAAAATCAGCTGCAGCAGGCATAGCTCTAAGCGCGCGATGCCGCCTTTTGGCTTCCCTTCAGCATCATTTCTGTCACATTCCGACTTTTTCCCCCCCTTTCCTTTTCCTTTTTTTCCGTTTTTTTTTCTTTCTTTTTTTTTCCACAGGCTCCAAAATGTTCACGACACACAAGCAATGTGGGGGTTTGCAAGATGCTCTCTCTCTCTCTCTCTTTCTCTCTCTCTCTCTCTCTCTCTCTCTCTCTCGGGTGTGAGCTCTACATTTTCATCACATGGGTGTACACATCTCATCACCAGTATTTTGTTTTGAGAAAGCAACACATAAATCTCTCCTAAAAGCTCGTCACATCAGCACAAAGAAAACCTGATGAAAAATTCAAGGTGTTATATCAGCTGTAATTTTGATTAATGTTAAATCACCAAAGCTGCTTTTTTTTTTTTTTTTTTTTTTTTCTTCTTCTCCAACTCCTCCCTTATCCATATGCAGGAATCTCTGTCTACCACACCCATGAATGTGCAAAGCAAAACTGAAGTCGTCTTATTTATTTATTTATTTATTTATTTTAGAATTGATCTGCAGTATTTACATGATCTGACACTCCTGAATCTGTATCACCGTGAGCAAAGAGCATCTACTACATGACTCTGAAATCACATCACATTTCATCAAATCACAACATAGCACAGGCTATCATAACAGAATGCATCACATCAGATCACATTAAAATAAAGCTGATGTGTCATTTTGTGGCCAAGCAATGATAATAGTTCCTCTAAGGCTGTGTTTACAGTCTAAACTACGCTGCCATATCCTTAGAGAAGACTGTCAATCCTCAAAGTTTCAGTCATGACTCAGTGTACTTTGCCTTCTCACAGCAGGACAATCTGTGCAACACCTCCATTTCTAAACACTCGTGCAAATAAAAACGCAAGTGCACACAAACACACATACACATTTATCATGTCTGTCAATTTTTTGTGGTCGTGTCTAAAAAAAAAAACAAAAAAAACCTCACAATCTGCAGTTCCAGTACGATCCCACAGCAGATTGCATAGCAGACAGCTGCCAGCTGAATGTTCAAGTATCAAGTCTTTTTTTTTTTTTTTTTAAAGAGCATTTATTACAAGTTGGGGTGGGGAAGTTTCCAGCTGCACTGACAGAAAAAAAGTGAATGCCATCCACTGCAACATTTAACAAGAGAAGAGAGTTTAATGATCTCCTGTCCTGCTGAAGCTGAGGTAGCACCCACACAGGCACCTTCTCTGGGTGACAGGGGACAGAACATTGAGTCAAGTGTAAACCTCCAACACATATCTGCTATATGTGAAGCACTTATAGATACACATTATGACTGTGCTTCCACACATGAGATGAACCCTTTAGCTTCACATCCGTCGAATAATGTGGTCAAACAGCACTGACTGAACAGATTTTGGAGCCACTGAACCAATGGTGACACCAAGGACACTACCTTTTGAATATTTGAAGAGATATTGGAATTGAGGTGACTTCAGCTCAAGCTATGGATACAAATCCCACCGCTGATTGTATAATGAGGCTGTCCTTGAAGGCTTCATGTTTTATACAACTCTGCCACCGAAGCTCATCATTTTCCATCCTACAGGAATAAAACACTCAGTCTCATTTACAAATGTTGTTAGCATTTCAACGTTTTTCATCATATCCAATGCTAAAACGATCGTTTTAAGCATGTAAAATGCGGGGAAAAAAACCTGAGCCTGATAGATGATGAGCAGTAGATGGAGTAGGAACACATCTGTCACATTGTCCCTTTTTTTGCTTGAAGCTGTAGAGATGACAGCTGGCTTGCACTTTTGTGGTGCAAAATAAGAGTAAAAGGATCTGAAGATTGTTTGTGGTGTGCCTTTGCATAAAAAGTGCATACAAATGACTAGAGGCCTTTATCCTCACTGAAACTGTAACTTTGAAGTATTCTCTCAGACATATTGTTTTTCGTATGGCTTTGGTTTGTCTTAAAATGATCCAGCTTCAAGTTTGTCAAAATGGAGACAGTCAGGAGAAAGTCATTAAATGCTTTTAGTGGAAGTGCTTTGACTAAATCCTTCAAACATCAGAATCCATCTCACTTATGTTAATATATCTAACCTTTGACTTTTATTACCACACACCGTGACACATAATCTGTGTCAAAATGCAAATATCTGTCTTACTTTGCCATTTTTTCTGTACTCAGGAGATCAGTGGATGCGAAAATGACTGAAAACCAGCTAATTACAGAGAAAGGCAGATAGGATCTTTAACGCTTCAAGTTTTAGACATGCAGGAGTTTTAGTCTGATGTATGATTAAATCCATTAGATGAAGGCTATCGCATAAGCAAAAGCTGTACGATATGCAGCTATAAAGGATGAAAAATGTGATGTAAAACAAGGCAATTCTAAAGATTTGGTTCTTTTTGTGGAAACAGGTCTGCAGCAATATCTCAAAATGAAGGATAGTCTGGTACTGGTCATCAGACTGTATCATGTATCAAAAGTAGACTATTAGTTTTTGGGAGAATGAGGCATATTTTGTGAAATTGGAAGCATCTGCTGTTACTCTAAGCTGCAGATTTCATTTCTGGGTTTGCACTGTGCAGAAGAACTGACTAGTTTCAGTACCAGGGAGACACTGCCACCTAGAGGCAACTTTACCAGCATTTTAATGACAATGTAAACACATAAAAGATACAGTGTGTCATATAAACATGTCTTATTGTGTTATGAAAGGTGGTTGAAACGGTGCAGCATTGCTCTGTGTATGTCATTGAATGTTATCTTTTTACAATATAGAACTTGTCATCTTAACATTTTGTAAGACTTCCAGAGAGGAAGTATTTACAGACGCCGTTTCATCTCAAAATAGCAGAGATGGACACTTTAAAGTGACAGATACAGGCAGTGGAGCAACTAGCTCTCTTTCCTCTGCTGTCAAATCATGCATCATTAACCCAAAACTTCTGCCACACTGACGCTGCCCCTGTCAACTTGTCTTTTTGGGACGAATTAGACAACAGTTGATGTTCACGTCCCATTATGTTACTATATGTGGTGCTCTCCATAGTGATGCTGCATAACCAGATGTTTCTGCAGTCCAGCCACATTTATTCAGTGCCGCTCTGCTTTGAAATCTCATCAAACATGTTATATTTCTTTCTAGGTCACTTGGAGGAAAGAAAAAAAAAAAAAAGCTGCAAATACTTCCCTTTTTTCACCCATGAATGATGTCTCCACTCATTGCCTTCAATTGCAGTCCTCTTCAAACACTCAGCTATATATTCCCGCTTTAGAAATGTATTAGGCGCATGTTTATCATGTTATTTTAATGGCTCTTTTACAGATGGCTAAGTGCTTCACACTGCTGATGCTGGAAAATTCAAACACTTGATTTTTCCATCTTACACTGTTATAAAGAACAAACCAAAAAAAAGTTTAGGAAATCACCTTCTGGTAAGTTTTAATCCCTTTATTTTACTTTTAAGTTAGGCTTTATTTAATATTCTATAGAGCAAAAATAAGTCCATGATTGATCATACAAATAAGATAAAGTTTTTTTTTCCATTTGTTACATCAAATATATCACTTCTATCTTTATTAATATCTGTATTTGTTGCAGTATTTTGAGATTTCACCCCTCTCCTCACCTGTATGTCATAGCAGAGCGCTCAGCCTCACATTCAGCCAAGGATAGGCCACATTCTCTCAGGTACAGCTCCAGTCGGCGTCGCTCCACCAGTCTGTGTGCCGCCTCCAGGATCTGAGAAGCCAGGGCCTCCGACTCATTCCTCTGGTCATGGGTCTTGCTGCTCCGAGTACCAGCTTTGGCCACGATGCTCCCTGAGGAGGAGGACGCCTTGGGCTTTTTGCTGATCCCATAGAGATCCTCCACTGAGTATTTCCCACCTTTCCCTCCTCCAGTGCCACCACGACTCGCAAACATTATTATCTAGAGTCAAAAGCTGGAACTGATGAAAAATCGCTCTTCTGTTTGCTCGGTTTTACCTGCTACTTCTACGTTTGGATACCAAGTTAGAAACACAACAACAAGGCAGAGCTATTTTGATAGATTTTCATGAGGATTTGAAGTATCTGGCCTGAAGATGTCAGGCATCAAACTGCTGGAAACAAAAAACTTAAAGCACCGGTAAAATATCAAAAAGTCTTGATTGCTCTTTGTGGAAACCAAAATAAAACAAAGCCAGTCTTAGCATTTCAACAGCAGCACCCAGTCACAAACAATGACTCCTGCTGATGTGAGGTATCTCTTTGAGTAAAATTGAATAGGAAAAGCAATCTGCATCTTTCTCTCTTTATCTCTAAAGGAGGGACAGTGAGGGATTTGCGTTGAAGCCTCACCAGCTTACATTTGCTCAGATTAAGAGAGCACCCGGATGAAGTATCTGTACTTGATATAATCTGAAGCAGAAGGGGCTGTGAGTGTTCAACTCTCCGACCTATTCTTCAGGCTCGGAGTTCAAGCGAACCCTCTCACCTACATGGACGATTGATCAGTTGATCTGCAGGGACATCATCATAACTCATCATAACTAACACCAGCTCTGCCTTCCAGCTCCTGTTGGCACTAAAGCAGAGATGGTGGCATCCTCCCAGAGCCTGGCACCAGCTCCAGGCCAGTAGTGAGTGTTATTGTCGGGGTCTGGGTTAATGTGATGGCCAAGTCCCCAGTGACTGTGTTTTTCACACGAGCCATGAAGGGCCACAGTATGTGTGAAAATCTTTCCACTGGAGGAAAAATAAAAACCTTCCCTGCTGCTGATGTCTTTTCACACTGTGAGGACGGATATGGCATCAGCACCATGTCTTTCTCATGATCAGATTAAATGAAATAAAATGAGATGAAGAGAAATAATATTCAGCCATTAAATACAAACCCACGTAATTCTGATTATGATCAAGAGGATTACTTTTCCACCATGTAAGCAAAAGAAATCCACTTTCTAATCCCATACGTGTCACACTGCAGCTTAAAAACCAATACCGCAAACAAAAATGAGTCTTCATTTCACATGAAAATAAATCACATGATACACTTATCAGGAAGATTATTCACTTCCTCCCACCATGAAACAAATAACCTACTAAATTGCAAGATACTAGATATCGGGATAATTTCAGAATGAGACAATAACACGACCCAGGATTCAACTTTTGATGTTATTGAATGCCTTATTCATAACATCTGCACAGTAGATTAAAGATTTGATGAAAAGGGATAAAAAGAAGCATTAAATGACTTAATGGATGAACGAAAAGTGCATCAGAAGTCACATTCATTGACGGCTTGACAGTCCATTCATACATCCGTCTGCTTCTGTCTGTTTCGTCATCTTCCAGCTGTCATGGCAGCCATATAAGACATGCTCCTCTCAGCCTTTACTGCAGTGGCTTTCAGAGGCACAGATCATCTGGGATTAAACCTCCATAATCGCTCTTTCGATTGACCACAGTCACACAGGCAGCTGGTGGAGGTCATTCTTGATCTTTCCTGTGTAAATTACAAACCTGGGTGATCCCAAGGCCAGAGCGTTTGGAGGCACCCACCGGTTTTAAGTGGTGGGATTATTATAATATGCAACAGGATGAAGTAAACACTCATATGTAAAGCTCTAGATAGATGGATATGTTTACATCTGACTGGACATTATATTGTGTAACATATCTGAGTACGCTATCTGGGTCAGAACACTGGAGATGTTTTTAGTGTTCAGTTGCATAACTGTGCAAACATCTTACATTTAGTCACTTTGACAAAATAGTAGCTGAAGAATACAGAGCACAAAACCATGATGTAGTTCTGTTTTTGTTGTTGCAGTCCCTACAAATATACATTCAATGTACACATAATAAGTGATTTGAGATTGAGAAGGAGAATTTGCCAGACTTTAATTCATTTAAAAAATACAGATAAAACAAATTATAGTACATTATTTACAGGATACAAGAATAAATCAACTTAAAGCACTTGTTTAGTGTTAGAAGTATTGTATTTTCCTGGTCATAAGGGAAGATAAATGCAAAAAATCTAGGCTATTTTGTGTGAGAGAGAGATAAATACATATACATATACATATACATATACATATACATATACATATACATATACATATACATATACATATACATATGCA
>JAPTYQ010000007.1:17717844-17734794 GCA_029814465.1 Ostorhinchus cyanosoma
AGATATGACCCATTTGGACGTTCAGAGGCTCCCTAGTGAACGTGGAAACACTGTCATCTTCTACAACATTGATTCACCAGTAAAACCAGTGGAGTTGAATCAATGACAGTGAATGGACACACTTGTCTTATGTTCAGTTAAGGATATATTTTGCTGAAAAAGTGACTTTTTTCCCTTCAGTTTTCATTGTTTTTTGATTTAATAACCATTAAATTTACACTGAGTTTTTATGAATGTCCACATAATCAGTGAAAAATACCACATTTTAACTGAAAAAAAAAAAACCATAATACAGAGAATGATATTATAATAAATAATGATAAATCACTTAACCCACAAAGACTCAGTGCTATTTTTCTGGCCGTTTCCAAATGAATTTTTGTCTCTATTTAACCTTTCCGAAGTCATTTAGCACCATTTATCATAATATTACACTCTGTATTTTGCATTTTTCATTGTAAATCATGTATTTCCCTATATTTAATTCATATTTAACCTACATTTAATTTGATGCTCATGAAAACTCACAATAAATTCGAAGGTTATTATATCAAAACAGATAAAACTGAAGAAAAAGCGACTTTTTCAACAAATAAATCCATAACTGAGCATAAAACAAGTGTCTCCATCCACTGTCATTGATCCAACTCCATGGGTTTTACTGGTGAATCAATGTTTTAGAAGATGACAGTGTTTCCATGTTCACTACAGAGCCTCTGAACGTCCAAATAAGTCATATCTGATGACCATGAAAAGATGAAAAACTGTATTTTATACCAATTATTTACGTGTATTGATAGGATTAGTGGATCAACAGGTATTAGATATTTTAGATCAGTAAATGTTTTTGGTTGCCCAGTGGATGTTTGGTTCTTTATGGGTTAAGAAAGGTTAAAATAGAAAGAAAAAATTCATTTGGATCCTGCCGCAAAAGTACCACTGGGTCTTTATGGGTTAACTTTGAGCAAAGAGACAAAAATCATAGACTTTTGTGAGTTAAAAAGGTGTACTAGCACTGCGACTAATTGAATTAAACAGTGAAACCAACCCCAAATGTGTATGTTAATGTGAAAAATATGTGTTTCTTCATTTGTTATGAGGCGATACACATTTTTGAGCTGTTGGTAAAGATATATACATGCAGAGTTCAGAGGTGAGGAGGAGTTCGGTTGAGTTAGGGCATGGAGGTGAGGTATGTGTGAGAGGTTAACCCTGACACTGAAGAGTAAACTCATCAATCTGAGTTTTAGTAACGTGGTCCAAGCCGGAGATCAATCACACTGACCAGAAACATCTTTAAATCCACCCTCTGCCTTTTATCAGCTGCCTTAAAACAAACCCAACACCTTTTGTCACACAAGGATTCACTTCTTCTTGTTCCTTTTCTCTTAAAGCAATTTGATCATTTACCCTACTTTTAATTTCCCCCTAGCGTAGTGGTCCTTGAAGCATGTGGATTGAGTTTCAGAACAAGGGGTGATTTACACGGAAAGGATAAGAAGCAGGGAAGGTCACACTTATTTCATTTCCTCAAAGAAGGCAATGAGGACATCTTAGCAGAGTGGAAAACAAAAGGATGCCACTGGGGAGATGGATGGCTGCTGTGTGTGCACTGAAAGCTGAGACACCTTCGGAGAGGACGGTCACTCATATTCACATGTTGTTTAACTTGTGCATCCGTTGTACATGTGCGTAAAAGTCGGATTTCACCTTTAGCTTTGTTGATTTGCAGGGTTGAAATGAATACACATTTATTTCTCATTCTCTTTTCTTCAGGGAATATTTGCCCAGCCTCAAAAGACACATACAAAAAAAAAAAAACCTCAAGTCAATGGGTTTTAGAAGTTAAAGTGACTGTTAAACCAGTGGCAGTTTCCAAAAGCATTTTTCTCTCTTTTTAACCTTTCATAAGTGATTTAGTACAATTTATTGTACTATTTTTGTCTTTATTTTGCCTTATTTTTTTAATGGAAATCATGTATTTTTCTGTTTAATTTGCAGATCAAGTAGATGTTCATAAAAGCTCAGATCAAAGTTGATGTTTATTATATCAAAAACAGAAAACTGAAGAAAATGCAGCTTTTTTTTTTTATCAATGACGTCAATAATAACATAAAAACAAGTATCTCCATCCATTATCATTTTTTAAAGTCCATGGGTTTTACTGGCGAATCAATATTGTAGAAGATGATGGTGTTTCCATGGTAACTACAAAGCCTCCAAACATCCAAATGGGTCATATCTGATGATGATGAAAAGACGACCAACTGTGTTTTACACCAAATATTTACATGTATTGATAGGATTAGTGAATCAACAGGTATTGAACATTTTAGATCAGCAGATGCTTTTGGTCAGTGATGGATGTTTGGGTCTTTATTGGTTGTGTTTGACCCCTGACCCCATGACAAGAAGCAGCCCGAGCAGTTAGAAAAACCTGACATGTTGAGTGAAACCTGGTGTAAAACATCAGACAATTAATGCAATAAATCTCATATTGTCTGAGCAAAAGGGTTAAACATATGTTATGTGTAAAGGGAGGTCACACTAAAAACTACCACGTTGGTTTACAGAAGTATATTCATATAAAGAGTGGATCTTAATACAGAAACTGAGAAATACATATGTGTGATCATTAGAACTGTACTGAACCAACAAAACAAATCTAACGTTGGTCCAAGTCTCTGTATCTCTGCACAGAGTGACCAAAGATGCATGACAAAAACCACACAATGAAGTTTTTCACTTTAACCCATAAAGACCCAAACATCCATCACCAACCAAAAGCATCAACTGATCTAAACTGTTTCCATGTTAATCCACCAATCCCATCAATACATGTAAATAATTGGTGTAAAATGCAGTTTTTCATCTTTTCATTGTCATGAGATATGACCCATTTAGATGTTCAGAGGCTCCGTAGTTACCGTGGAAACACCGTCATCTTCTACAACATTTATTCACCAGTAAAACCCATGGAGTTGGATCAATGACACTGGATGGAAATGCTTGGTTTATGTCCAGGTAATGATATATTTCACTAAAAAAGTCACTTTTTCTTCAGTTT
Organism: Ostorhinchus cyanosoma; assembly: GCA_029814465.1. Taxonomy (NCBI): domain Eukaryota; kingdom Metazoa; phylum Chordata; class Actinopteri; order Kurtiformes; family Apogonidae; genus Ostorhinchus; species Ostorhinchus cyanosoma. The sequence goes on from JAPTYQ010000007.1 coordinate 17,720,912, forward strand.
TGCCTGCTTCTGATATAATAAACCTCAATTTTAATTTGAGCTTTTATGAACATCATCATGATCAGTGAAATAAATATAGGAAAATATCTGATTTATACAAATAAAATTCGAAATATAGAGGATGATATAATAATAAATGGTCATAAATCTCTTAATAAAGGTTAGATATAGAGAAAATGTATTTGGGAAGTGACACAAAAGTAGAGCTGGGTCTTTATGGGTTAAAGAAAAGTGCATAAATGTGATTCGTGATCATTTTTGACGTCACATGCATTGGAAAACTACTTGGCTTTATGAGAAATCAATTTTTGTAAACAAGCAGATGAACAAAGAACCAGTTAAGACAGAATATATTCCTAATCTTGCTATTCCTGTGTAATTCAGATAACTCAAACACAAATCAAGGATGATCAAAAGCAAATTCATTGTGACGGTAACAGCCTGGAGTAAATATTATAAATATTTGACTTAACTACTACAAATAGTAATAAAAGCAGGAGCACAGCAGGGACCTGTAATCTACAGGTTTACACTGATTATCTGGGGATTAAGTGCAGGATGAAATTACATAGTTAACTCCACATCAAACTGTACAGCAGCGTAAAAGTATAATTAAATTCTTACAACCTTTATTTAACCAGGTGGGTCAGTTAAGACAAAGTTTTTACGTGCTGTGAGTGTCTGGCACAGACTCGTACAACAGCGGGGACTTTCTGACTGATCAGACTTAATACAGGACAGAGTGGAAGCGTTCTGTTGAGCAATCTGCCTCCCGTCTCTTACAGTATTCACAGGTGAAAAATAATCTTAGCTGGCTGCTCAGTGGATTTACTCCAAAACACTGGGGCCATTTTGATCAAATTGTCTGCGAGTCATCACAGGGAGAAGATCTGGCACCTGAAGCGACGGGAAAGTGGCACAGGGATTACAATCACACATCCAACGCCGACTGTTATCTTCATGTGTTTGCAGTCCAGGGGAATCTAAGCAATTGTGAAAGTTCCACAAAGAAGACTTATGGAAAACAATAAATCTCACAAGAGATTTTATTTGGGTTGTCAAATAAATCTGCACAATTTCTTCCACAGTCTTTCTTTTTCAGTATATGTGCAGTTCACACTGAATCACAGGTGACCTTTAGTGAGATCTGACGTGGAGCCGACCTGAAGTTATTTGGATGAATTTAATAACAATAACTTCATTTAAATACCAGCCTATGTGTTCTGTCAAAACAGAAAGATGTAAAAAAATACCTTCAACAACAAGCGTATTTTAATGTTATCATCCATGCAACACTGAATCCAGTAGTTTTTTGTTTGTTTTTTTGTCTTTTTTATAGATGTAAAGTACTTTAAATGTGTATATTCTTGTTCTAATGCTGGAAAATAAATAAAATAAAATAATAAAATGAATAATGATGAAAAAAAGAGCAAGATACACGTACCTCTGCTTGTATAAATTGATCTGGTGTCATTTATTAGTATTTAGAATATTATAAATATTTAGTAATGTTTAATATATATATTACATTTATTGAATATAATAATTGTTCAAATGACCTTTGGACGTTCTGGTTATAGATGATTAATTATTTAGTCAAGCTCTTTATTGATATATTTCTCATAATTGTAAATATTACCTTTTGTGTTTTTCATGAATGAGGAAATCAAACATTTAATGTGTCTTTTGCCAAATTAATTTTTTTTTTTTTTTATTAATATTTGCACATAACAGAACCTTGAAGAGTTTAAAAATTGTGATGAATTCAAAAACTGAGTATATGTTTTCAATAAAACTGGTCTATGAGTGAAAAGCTCCCAGAATAAAAGTAGATAAAAACTGTATTAAAAAACTCAAATTTAGTCAAAGTGCTAATTGTCTATAATGTTCAAAATACAGTTTTGGGACTAATGTGTAAGTCAATGAATTAATAAAAAATAATAATAAAAGGAATATTTGTGTCTGAGCTACAGTTCTACTGCAAAATGTCCACTACACATTCGAATACATTCACTTTTTACATTCTTTTTATATTGTAGGTTTTATGAACTATTATGAAAATCAATATATGTAGCAACACCTGGCCGACCAGCACTTTTATCATGTCTTTTTTTTTTTCAATTTATCTCATCAAAGTATGAAAGATTTTGCACATTGTATCTCTAAAGCAGATCATTTCCCCAAAATTGCAGACCAGTGTTAATATGCATAAGGTAAAGCTGTGATTCATCAAATATGCCTCTCTGAAATGACTGAGTTGCCCACGCGAGATAATGTATGTTGATGTGGAAGCTGGTCATGGATATTTCCTGGAGCACACACTCACTCTTTTTGCTTGTTAGATGAGTTGTGATGGTTAGTTAGTTTTGAAAAGTGACTTTATAGAACCATGTGATACAAATACACTGGTTTACTCTTCCTAACCCCCCCCCTCTCCAACCATACATACCTGCCCCACTGGTTAACCCCCCATCCGCCACCATCCACCCACACCCGCCCTCCACACTTGAATGCACACAGGAATGCAGGGGGAATGACACAATCCGCAAACTGCTGAAACCTGGTTGGCCCGGTCTGCTCTCTCCTCAACAGCAGACATAATGAATGGCCATTCAGATACGCAGACAAAGCTAGAGCTAGATTTGTACTATATGCTGGGGTCAGGGGTCACGCAAAGCACTGACAGAAGTAGAAACCAGAGATGAATGCCCGTCTCTTTTGCTTTCACTGAATCACTCCAACACAGAGATTCAGTGCACTGTGGGGTAAGAAAAAAAACACATACAATAACTGTTACTCATTGTTATTTATCTCCACTACATGGAAGCGGCGCTTGCACAGGTCTGTGCTTTGTGAGCCACACGAGAGCAATAGAACAAGAAGAATGAGTCAGTAACACAGAGATAATCAAAGAACATTAATCAATGAATCTTAATACTTTTTGAAGGTCTGGCAGTTTAGCCTGGTTGTGGTAGCTTTGGAAAAAGAGGGGGAAAAAAAAGAAAAAAAAAAAAAGAGTGTGAGCGAGAGAGAGTCTAAGCTTATGTCGTGCTATAAGCTGCTCTCAGCCCAAGGCAGCCGGAGAAGAAAAGAACATCTCCTTATGATTAAAAGGACTGAGGACCAGGAGGGGAAACATAGGAGAGGACAAGCTCGGAGCCCTCAGGGGTAAAGGCTCTCCGGAGAAACAGAAGGCAGAAGGAAGGGCTGCAAGAAAGCAGAGCTGGGAAACACAGGAGGGAAAGACATTCAGTTCTCACCCTCTCAGTCTCCTGTTTCTCTCCCTCATTATTAAAAACAGGGTGACGGGATAGATGAGAGGCATGTTTGCAACCAGAGCCACAAAGAGGACAGAAAAATACCCGGCAACATATTTTAGTTACACATTTTTGCTGTGATCTCAGACAGTTTAGGCATGGTATTATCTAACCAAAGATAAAAGAGCAGAATAATAAAGGGAACCAAGAACCACAGTTTACTTCAGACCTTTTAGTGCAGAAACAAAGTCAGAACCCCCCCATGAAAAGAACATCACTATGTCTTATGTGTTGAATTTCAGGACAGAGTCATCTCAATAAAGCAGATGTCCAAGTGATGTGGATTAGTTCTTTGTAGAGACACTTCATGGCATATACGATGATCTGATGCTTTATGTTTAGACACGGCCGTTTCTGCTGCATCTCTTCAGATAAGGCTGAATATCTACAGAGTCAATCTGACACGTTAATGCGCTGAAAAATGAGTCACTGATGGTAAACACTGCTGTGTATCTTTATTATGAATACTGAATACACATTAGTCTACACACAGGACGGTAATCAAAACATACTTTATCTATTCATTATTTCAACGTCTATTTTATTGAGATCTTCAATATGAAGACCACATTGATTTCCCATCATCCTTAAAGGAATCTCGGACTTTTGCATGATAATACCAGTGTTTTTGACTCAGGCCGGACTGTTTTATGTTCATGTTAATTCAGCGTCGAGTGTCTTTTTAATGCGTGTGAAATTGTCTTTGAAATGAGGTTTTAAACAGATTAAAGATGACTTCATATGCATGCTGATGTTTCCCTTGTGTAAAGAAATGAAAGAGTTAATCAATAGATTCAAGTGTTCAGCCATTTATCAAGTATGAACGTTTTCTGGTTAAAGTTTCTGCCTGTCTAGACCAGTATATTTCTGTGGGGCATCTTATGACATTTGTTTTGTAAAAGATTGATGGTTTAAGCAAGAAAATATTCTGTATAGGAAATAATAATCAGTTGCAGGCCTACTCGTGTCAAGCATTGTTTCTTTACTCCCAAGTCTTTTCATTAGAAAAGGTCAAAATGTTTGTTCATGGTTTACAAAAAGTCAAAATTGCCAACAAAAAAAATTATAATTTGATTGTTGATTTGTGGCACAAACACATTCAGCTGACAGTGACTGACTCACTTTCAACATTCAACATTATTGTTCAAAGTTAAACTGTATATCTGGAAACTAACCAGGGAAGGTTATGCAGGACCTTAATGCCAAAGAGGCTGGTATTATCCATTAAGATGCAAAGTCTGAGTATACTTTGACATTTTGAACTGCATTCTTCTTCACTGTGTAATAATGTAAAGGGGGGCTGCAGTTAATCAAACAGCAGCTCAGTATTGTTAACATTCCTCTCTAAAACCAGTGGATACTGACAGCTAGCCTGTTAGCAAATACCTCTGCTGCCTTTAATGGTTAATATTAAAACATGTCTAGCAACTGCTATTCTTAAAACTCCAAGTGCATAACCAGGCTTCGATGAAAGAAAATGAGACACCAAACTTCAAAATGTCAAAGTACCCTTTAAGGTATATTAAAATTAGACACAAGTGAATCACTCATGAGAATTTTGCTTTATAAAATTGGCATTTAAGTCCACAAAGATGACTGAATGGCACTGGAAGATGAAGAATAAGTTCAGAGTAAGAGGATTTAAAATGCATCAGTTACATCAACAAAAACAGTTTTGAGGCCAGACAGCTTCTTTTGTAATTTTAACAAAGAAAACCAATTCTACAGTGTTCTCTGGTCTCTGTCCACTTGGTCCTCGTTTATTCGGAGTATAAGAAAAAGAAGCTGCCAACAGAAAAACGGGCAGTAGAAATGACCGACCGCACTCCAAGTCGAGCAAATGGAGTTACTGAAGACTACAGTTTGCCAAAGTGCTGAAATGTCTGGGTTTTCTCTCCTCTCCTCACACAATGGGCTGAGCTGGTGAGAGGAGATGCCGCTGAGAAAGATGAGTCTGATTAGTACAGCGCTCTCCAAAGTCTGCATTACACATCACACCTGAGTAAAGAGGAGGTAATGTTGGAGTCAGATGGAGAAAACCATTCTAACACATTCCAAAGTTTTAGTTTGATATGAAAGGTGTAATAATGTAATCCTGATGGATTAATGCAAGACATGGAGGGAAACAGCAGTCCGTATTCATCACTAAAACACAATATGGAAAATGAAATCCTTAGACTGGCATTGCTCTTCTCCTTTGGTGAAAGGTCAAAGTATAATTGTAATGAGACATCCAATCAGTCAAGTGCCGCTTACCAAAATGACATGATAAAATACAAACTGTATAAACTCTGATCTGTCTCTCCTCTTGGTTTAGCACATTTATGGAATCTTCAAATTGGGGCGATATAAAAACACTGGCTGTAAAAAGGAGGAAGAGTGCGTCTGCATAACGTCATCTTCATCCCTGGAGTCACAGTGGGTGACAGGGACTCGCCAGTCTGTGGACAGCTCTCTCACACTGATGGGAATGTCATCTGTATTCATTTTTTTTCCTTTGTTTTCTGGTCATTAATAAACTCTATCAATCTCTGGCGGAGTCTGTGTTCAAAGTGGGTCACTGGAGATGATTGAGAGTGCTCTCAGTACGCTGCACCTGTGTGCTAGTGTTCATGTCCAAGTTAGGAGACAGGTGAGCTGCGCAGGGACTAGAAGGTCACAGTCGCGGTGCTCTTGTTTCGAAAAGTCATGGTCTGGATGCTGGAAAGGATCTTCCTCTGATGCCCGGCCAAAGTCACCCCCATGTGCAGCAGGTCCCTGAACAAAACACAGGCAAACACACAATTACTAGTTGGCCTGGAACAACAGGAATACTTGAAATATAAAACCTCAGCCCTTTAAGACACAGATGATTTATGTCGCCATGTTGTTTTACACATGTAACCAATTTTATGATGCATGTGTTTATACAAAAACTAAAGAACTGAAGATAAATTGCGTCTTCCTCAGGCTATCAAGGCTGCCCGATTCAAAAATATTCATGAGAAAAATGACTGTGTGAACTTGAAGCAGAGAGTGGATCCCATTTTCTTTTTGTAGTGGACATAATATGATTCTAAATAGCCCCTCTTCACTACACTGACTTCGGCATACGCTGACATATTCCAGTGTGTTTATGTCTGATAAGTTTACAAGGCAAAATGGACTTTCCTAAATTAGTATGCATGTGATTTCTCCAAAAGTGATTAATTATACGGCGCATGCATGCAAATGTTTTATAAATTTAGCTGACATGTGTTAATTATTCTGCCACAAATCTATGCTCTTTGGATTTTCATAGCATTCAATACTTTTACTTTGATTCAAAGGCTTTGCAAAATTAACAAGTGCAGAAAATTGTGGTTAGGAATCGATTTAGTCCTCTTGCAGGACTGAGAGCAATGGACAGGGATGCTGCAAGGGATTTTGGGACTTATCACACCCAGATCCAGCATAACAGGCCATGCCGACTCAAAATACAAGACTGTGCAAACATACATACAACACTCTGGATGCAGTGGAATTTACTATTTAATAACCAATTGATTCCATAGATGAGAAATGACCAACTTTTACAGTATAAAAGTGAATGTAGTTTTAGTTTAGTTTCTTGTCAGAATTATTTCAATGTAATACAAAAGAGTGGATTAGCCGATAGCCAACACTTCATTCAAATAAAACCAAGTTATGATCAAAAAACAGCAAAGGGAAGACAACATTCTTGTTCAGAGAGTTTTACTGGTAGAGAAATAATATTTATACTGTTGGATCTGCTTATTGTTAGCTTAGTGCTGTAAAGCTTGTCATGTTTGTGTTTTGTTTATGACTTATAGCTTATTTTACATATTTGCCAATTGTGTTTGATGTTTGAGGAATGCTCTGTTTTCCAAAAATTGGGTTTGTTGAGCTTGTACCTGGCGTTCTTCTGGTTACATGGTATATAGCATGTGTATACTGCTACAAGCATCACATATCGTTACCATGGCAACACAGACAGTTGATCCCGGGCTTAAGAGGCAAAAACGTGACAACACAGAGGCTCTCTGGATATTTACTTTTTGTCAAAAACCATTTTATTAGAAGACTGTATTCTACTAATGCTAATTTAACAGTGAATAAAATGTACTTCATAGTGTAATTTTTTTTGCACCCGTACAATTGTGTTAACTTTCCATGCAGTTAGTGCCCCTAGAAGTGAGACCTCATATATACCAACAAGTGAAAATGTTCTTCCTGTGATATAGTAAATATCACTTAAGTTTAGATTGGAACTGACTGTGTGGTGATCTGGGCCAGCTGGTCCACTGAGGTGAAGCCGGCCTGGAGGAAGCTGTCTTCATAACGCTCCATCTTGATGGCCCTAAGCCATTCACCCACTGAAGCACATGACGAGAGAGCTAAAGGTGCACGCTGGTCCAGGAGGGGGTAGGAGGGCCTTAGGGACAGAGGACAGAAACAAAGGAGAAACTTACAAACACCGCCATCAAAACAACAGAGAGGAGCTTATATATATCCTGCAGCAACATTCCAGTCGACAAGCAGAGGTATAATCTGAGGTTGAATGAGTGACAGGGACAAACAATGGGATTTGTCAGGGGTGGAGTGTCCTCTGCTGTATGTGAGTGGCCAAAGGGGAGAATGTGACGGAAGGGAAATAGGCCCAGCAAGAGGCTGTCGGGTCACAGCGGGACATTAAGGTGGTGCAGAGGACTGGACAGTAGGAGGGTAATGTCTGTCCTGTGGCCGTCAAAACTTTAAATGAAAGGCAGGCTTTCCGTCAATCACATAAACATGTGTGCGTTCTCACCCCGCTGCTTCTTGGGCGACTATTTTAAGTGACGCAGGGTTGCGGATCAGCTTGTCCAGAGCGCTGACCAGGTCTGCGAAGCGAGGACGCGCTGAGCGGTCCTTCTGCCAACAGTCCAACATCAGCTGGTGCAGATGAGTGGGGCAGTCAGGAGGCGGGGGAAGGCGGTAGTCCTGCTCGATGGCGTTTATGACCTGACAGAAAGAAAAAGGAACATGAGCAGAGGAGTATTTGGATTTGGAAAAACAAACAAGAAAAAAATCGAAAGAAAAAATAAGCTCATAAAATGTTCCTATTAGATGTTTTGTAACCGGATGCTTTTGCAACATTTTAAAGACAGACTGCCTGAAACAGAACATAAAGCTAATGATGTTCTTTACAACACAGGAATAGAAAAAATGATCTGAAGTATATCTGTAGGTTTAGTGTGCAATAAACTCTACAAAGGATGGATAAAGACATATTTGTGTTGTTGGGGTTAAATTAAAGAAAGGTTTACAAATCTATTTTTGAGGGTTTCAAGTGTTTTTGTTTGGGTTTTTTTATTTCTGGAGGGTAGCTTAAATTGATATAAACTAAATAAATTTAGGACATATAAAGATTTTGCTTCTGCTTAAGCCTGTTCAGTCACTACGTAATATACCAACTGCTGCCATTGTTTACACTGTTTAAGCCTATTTTACTCCATGTCAAGGTTGTAATTACTGACTTTAGTGCACAGATTCATTACAGAATGTTAGCCTCCAGCTGGGTTGGATAAAATCCCTGTTAAAAATGGCAAGCCACCAATATGGCTTTTTTGTTTAACTTACATCCTGGTTGCTCATGTCCCAGTACGGCCTCTCTCCAAATGACATGACCTCCCACATGACGATGCCATAGCTCCACACATCTGACGCAGAGGTAAACTTTCTGAAGGCTATTGCCTCTGGAGCAGTCCAGCGAATTGGGATCTTACCACCCTGCATGGAAATAACAACAATCAGAAGTGAACACACAACATCACTGTAAGGCTGTGAAATAATACGATGTATTATACACCAAACTGTAACATGAGATATCCACAAATGCTCAGCATGTGAGTATGTGTAGTGTTGGATCAAGTATATTCTCTTTTCTTTCGTAAACTAATGTGATCCTTTTCATTTTTAGACATCTGGTAGAAATTACGCTGTGCTATCTGTGATATGATTCTAATTTCTGAGCTCCAGATAGTCAAAACAAGATGGATTTTCATCTTCTGTTATTTCATATTATGACTGATTCATGTGCAGACATAATTAATACCGTCTGACAGGAGATAAGAATGAATTAAACCGCAGTCTTTCTCAGGCATTGACTGAACAGAGATATCGACTCACCAGAGAGCTGGTGTAGGTTGGGTCAGAGGAATTCTCCTGCAAGAAGCGTGACAAGCCAAAGTCAGACACCTTGCACACCAGGTTACTGTTGATCAGGATGTTGCGGGCAGCGAGGTCTCGGTGGACGTAGCTCATCTCTGCCAAGTACTTCATGCCAGAGGCAATACCGCGCAGCATACCCACCAGCTGGATGGGCGTGAACTGGCTGTCATTCAGCTACAAAGGAGAAAAACAGTTCAGTAGGAGAATGAGAGGAACGACAGTGTGCATAAGTGTGTGTTCACTGTGTCACACGAACTCGTAGAAATGAATCCAGCGCTCCGTTCTCCATAAACTCTGTCAAGATCATGACAGGACAGCTCGCTGTGATAATCCCCTCCAGATGAATGATGTTGGGGTGCTGGAACTGGCCCATGATGGACGCCTCAGACAGGAAGTCCCGTCTCTGCTTGTCAGTGTAGCCACCTTTCAGCGTCTTAATTGCAACGTAGTTTTCTTTTTTTCCAGGAATCTTTAGCCGTCCTCGACACACTTCGCCAAACTCTCCTGCAGACACAACAGAGGCACACAGTGAGGCTGCAGTAATAGTCGGGGTTTTTTTAGTGTTTACAACATTATGAGGATGTTTCATCTTCATTGAGTGCAAAAATAGCTTGCAGCTAGAAGTGCCCTTTGTTTTGAATGTCTGCTGCTAATATGGATAACATTTTTATCAGTTAATTGCTTCATTTACCTGGCAGTATTGATTTTTGTCTGGTAAAGAAGAATAACTGACAACATTTTAATGTGACTGAATCAATTTAACTTAATAAATTAGAAGCAAGGCCTGCAGGGGTACACGGTGCGCAAAAATCTCTGTCCAAGTTGGCAGAATAGAAGAAAATTTAAACATTTATGAATGATGGGAAAAAGATATGACTGGGGCTTACCAGCACCAATAACCTCCTCAATCTTGACAAAGGAAACATCGATTTCCTTGGCAAATTCTCGCACTGCCTCATTAGGGTCCTCATAGGTGAAAGGGTCGATATAAACCTTGACCCCTGTGAGAGAAAGACAAACAGAGTCGTGGGAAAGGAAGAGAAAAATTGTCAGAGAAGTAGGAGCTGTAACAAATCGAGCTGCATTAAAAAAGATTTTCTTGACGTGAATGAGTTATAAATTACATCTGGGAAAAGTGTGGGTGTGCACGTGTCCTTAATCTGTTACCTTGGCCAACAAGGTACTGGCTGTTTTTGTCACTCAGTTCTGGATCCTTTATTCTGCTGTGTCTGCTGCAGGTGAAAAGAGATGAGGATAAATGCAAAAAGATTAGGACGGCGGTGCAGTTATCTGAAAACTGAATGTTAGACATTATTTTTTTGGCAAGCATTCCTAATCCTTTATGAGACCGGTGTGATGCAAATCAATGTCTTAACAATGTGACTGTTGAGATGCAATAACATTACGATGCCTTGTCGACTAAAATACAAAATCCCTTAAAGCAAAAATGAGCCAAACATCAATTTAAGAAAATCACATAAGGCTGGGATCAAGAATAAATTTAGGATGCATGTGATCAGAGCCTAACGATGACGATCTGCTGATGTCCTTGGGGAATTCTCTGCTCATTTTTGGCCCATGTGCGCTCAAAGGTCAGAGGTCAAGTTCAGCGACGGTCCAATACCCTTAAGTCAACAGAGATGCAGAGTCTCAAAGGACGGTCTGTTCCAAAAACCACCACCATCATTTATTATTTTTGACACACAAAAACTCCAGCCTTGTTGTGGAGAGGTTTTTGTCAGTGTTAAACAATCCTCTGCGATCTCTTTTCATCTCGTGCACATAAAACACGATGACTTGTGGTGATGGTGAATACCTGAGCCAACCCCTGTGGTTCTGCTCTTTGACACAAGCAGCTCCATTATAATTCTGCTGGTGCAAAACCATCTCTGCAAGACTGTAACAGCCCTGTGGCTACTGGATCCCTGCCTTCCTCCATTTCTCTCCCTCTCCCACCTCATAAGCCTAAAATAGCAATAATGCACCACCCTCGGTTAGTGGCAGATCTGGGCCTCAGCCACTGGTTTGTGTGTGTGCATGTGTGTGCGTGTGTGTCACAAGGTCACTGCTATTGTTCTCCTGTCCTGTGGAAACAGGGTTGGGACGCCTGCATCCTGTCTCTCCCTGCCCTCTACCTCTATCGTCATCCCTCTCAATCTCTCTCTCTCTTTCTCTCACATACACACTTTCTCCCACTGATGGCATCCAACACTATTTACTGAAACAATGAAGCCTAAGGAAAACGTTCTAATGAGCAGGATAACTTTTAGCTGTGTAAGCAAAAGACATCTTGAACATTGCTTTGTGTCTTAACAGGCTCATAGAGTGCAAATCTACCGCTGATAAGATATGATTTCTCTAAACAAAAGAACAAAGTGGCACAAAACTGTAAAAATCAGGGTCGCTGTTGTTATTGGTGCTCGTCCCTTCGATTTCCCCTTTTCTTCCATTTCCTGTTATTCTGTCAGCTTCTTTCCCTTCCCAAATCTGTCCTTTTCTCCCTTGTTTTCCCTTTTCCCTTGTTCTCACCGTATACAGAAGGCAGCCACAAAGACGAAAGTGACGAGCAGCAGCAGCCCAACAGCGATAAGGATGCCAGTAACCAAGAGCTGGGAGGGAGAGTCAAGTCCTGAGAGACGAGACAAAAGAAAGATATGGAGAAGAAAGAAAGACAGAGAGTTAATGTAATCTCAGAAATCACATGAGGAGGTTTACATTGGCAGCAAAGAAAGTGTGAGGAATCCAAGGAGTGAAGAAAAGGAAATAAAGGAACATGACAGGAATTTGTAATACTAAAGAGGCTCGATGCAAGGACACTAACTCAATACAAGGACACAGACAGTCAATTCATAACACAGACTATGCAGAATAAACTCTAAAAAACCTTCACCACAGAAAGGGGAAAAAAAAACATGTAAAGGGAAAAAAAAGGGGAATTTCTTTCTTTCTTTCTTTTTTTTTTACCATCAGGTAGGGTGCGGAAGATGGCTGCGGGACTGAAGCTGCCATATCCCGCCATGGTGCGCGCTCTGACCTGGACTTCGTACTGAGTGGCCCGGCGGAGGTCAGTCAGCACAATCTGGTTTCTGTTACTCTCTGTATAGTGACACTGATCTTCACTTCGCCGCACCTGCCAAATGAAAATAAAATTAGTCGCACTTGGGACCGCATTTAAAGGATCGTTTATCTGAGTCAAATCGATCTTCATTTGAATCGTCTGATGCTAAATAATAAAATCCACTGGTTATCTTTTTCACAACGCTCCAAGTTTGAATGTTTCCTGCATAATTTACAGAATTGTTTCTTTGGGAACCTACTTTATTTCTAAGCCAAATTGGTATTATGACTGAATCGATATTGAAATGAATTGGGATGTTGTGACTTGGAATTGAATTGATTCAGGAAATCAGGGGTGATGCACAGTCGTAGTTCTATTAAGGAAATGAAAACAAATATGAGGCAACAGAGATGATGAGAATTATTGTGGTGTGGAATAAAAAGGTTGATAACCAGCTATGACAGAAGCTCCTTTGTATGACTTCCAAACATCCTGTAATTACAACTGCACGTCATCACATTCCTAAAGTAACTGCCCAAGTCTTTTTTTTTTTCCACAAACCGCAAAAAACTCAACCAGAAGTTGAGTTTTTGATGATTTAGGCAAAAAAAAATTAAATAAATAAAAAACTCATTAAAATAAAAATACTTAGGCAATTATTTTAGGGAGGTGACAATATTGTAATCTGACTTGTTATTACTTTTTGTAATTTTTCTACTTTGATTTTCATATTGGTTCAAGTACAGTAAAACATGATCACACAGCCATAACCAGAAGTGTATCTAATAATGTGTTAGAAGCTTAAAGATGCTTTGAGGTTTATTTTGCTGACACCAAACGCCCTTTGTGTTTGAGCCTCAATCTCAGACAAAGATTTTTTTGTGTGTTGTGATGAGAGCAACAACACAAAGAAAAGTCAGATACACACACACATACACACACACACCCACACAAAGCAGCTGAGACATAAGGCAACATACTCAAAGAAATGCGTTTAGTCTCATTCATCTGTGTATTATTCTTCTACTTTATGGGATGAAATATTATAAGATACTAGCAACTTTTACACAGTGATCCCACCTTTTTTCCACCATTGACCGATTTCCACAGCCGAGCCAAAGGAGTAACAGAAGTGTGACAGGCTGGACTTTTACACAGTGGACCAATGTTCTGGAAACAAAGGGGTGGTAACGCATGCAGTGTATAGTGTGACGTATAAGTCGCGTGTCGGAAATACCCCGTGCATAGCGGTCTAGCTAACCTCTCCAGAGTCGGCCGTCTTTCACCGTTCCATAAATGTTAGCATGGATAGAGTCCTG
>JAPTYQ010000007.1:17736429-17750514 GCA_029814465.1 Ostorhinchus cyanosoma
GCATAGCGGTCTAGCTAACCTCTCCAGAGTCGGCCGTCTTTCACCGTTCCATAAATGTTAGCATGGATAGAGTCCTGCACCTGAAGTGACAGCAGCTCGGCGGATCTCTCTCTGGTCACGTTGATATGTTTGTTTACTGTACACGGCCCGCACTCATTTTGAAATCCCCCCAGCGCGGGGGTCGCACATGCAATAAGTCATCAAAACGTCACACTTTGGTTGCAGAATGAGAGGTATTCCTTTTACATATTGTTCCAGAATCATGCTTCCATCTTTATCACAGCTCTGTTACTACCTCTGGAGGTGTTACAGAGCCGTGACAGAGGTGGGACCAAATAATACCACCATTTTTTTTACACAGACATTGTTCCAGAATAAAGGCGAAATATTTCCGTAATAGAAGTGCTGTGTAAAATGAGCTATTGTGACATCTATATATATTTTAGTTTGAGTACTGATTATCTGCCAATCTATTCACTGCTGGTGTGTTTTTATTAAGTAAGATATGTGTAAAGTGTGTTGACAGTACATTTTTTCTCATTTGTAAACAAACTTATGCAATGTGAATAGTGTGCGACCTTTAAATCAGACAGCTGAGAGATGTTGTGAGGCCGCTCTCACCTTCTCACAGTAGCGGAGCTGATACTGCAGGATGGTGTAGTGTGGCTGTGCTGGCACTGACCAGTGCAGTGTCAGGCTGCTCTCTGTGGAGTTACTCTTCCGAATCACAGACACTAGCGATGGCACTACACAGATGGCAGACAGATTATAAATAACACATGAAATTCTCCCTGTCTATACCTTTCCATTGCAATTTCTTCACCTCTTACCGTCATGGCTTGTGGTGATGTTAACACTTTCACTGGCAGGGTCCTTGCCGCTGACCTCAGACACACCATTAAGTGTCTGAATAGTGAAAGTGTATGTGGTGTGAGGCAGGAGGCCCCACACCTCCACTCTGCGTACGTGCAAGCCGTGCTGAGATGGCCGGTAGCTGACACTGTCCCCACACGGCAGGCAGGGCCCCTTGGGTGGCCGGCAAACAGAGCACTGGACACTGTAGCTAAGGTCAGTCCTGCCGCCAGTATCCAGCGGCTCATTCCATTCCAGACTGAGAGTAGTGTTGTTGATCTTGGGAACGATGCTGCGTGGGGCTGATGGCGGCTCTACAATGGAAACAGAAAAACACACAAGGTAAAATTATTTTGTATTAACCTACATACAAGGTTCTACTTTTTTTTACCAGGAATTTCCCATTATTTTTCTGAGTTTAACTACGTCACAAACAAAAATTTCTATTTCAACATTTACCATTGTATATAGTAAATACAATTAATAATAACCTACGCTTTCAATAAAAATGTACATTATTTAAGTGCACATATTCAAAAAACATTCTCTCCTCAGTTTGGATGCCTTGTGTCAACTTGTACTTATCCAAGTGAAACCAGGTGTATTTAGTTCTTTTTAAAGAACAAGTTGCATTTCCAGTCAGAGTTGGATGTCAACCCACACAGAAAATATGACATCAATTGCTTGAATGTGCCTGAACATTAAACTATTGCTTTAGATGGTATTTTTCCTTAACTGAACCATATACAGTGAACTCCATCATACAAGTATTTGTGAGGCCAACATCCATGACTTGGACAAACCTTTCAGAGCTTATTCATATTTCCAAAACATCTCCAGGCATGAAAATTGCTATTTTCAAGCTCCACAATATTCTTAGGTTTGCCATGATTGTGCAGACCCTATACATATAAATACTGGAAGACTAAACAAAGATTTTCATCCCAACATTATGATTTCTAAAGGTTCTAAAAAGGTTTGCAAACATTGGAACCGAAACAGTAATTAGCAAATTTCAAAATTTCATTTTATTTTTAGCTGCCACTTAAACTGAATGCAGTCACGGTGCATGAAATGTCTGTCAAATCAAATGATCATCTCTATTATATTACACTTCTGCTGCTTTACCTTTCTATGACCCACACAGACCATTTATTTGTTTGCCTTTTTTCAGTATACAAGCTATTCCATTCAGTATGCACATGCACTCACATTGCAGAACAATGCTCCTGCAGTAGCTTTGCGCCACAACAGGAGCATATGTGTTGCAGAATTTAACTGGTGCAATTACGTTTGTCTAAAACGGGATGATAATGATCACCATCTGAAAATTGTGAGAAGATAGCTATTGCCTCAAGCCAAGCATAACTAAACAGCATTACCACTCAGCTACTGTGAATGAGTTTCTGTTCCTGCCAAGGAGACAGAGCTTTGTCAGTAAGCCTGCAGCTAACTTAAGTGCTAATAGTGTTCTCACTGGAAACCCAAGCGAGGAAGAATCACAGACAATCCCGGTGCATATGAATTTTAACTTTAACATTTGAGAAGAGGGGTTTTGAGGGGTGACACGTTTTACAATTTAATAATCAGAATGCACTATATTAAAATTACAGAGGCTGTCACAGTAAGGTTAGATAGACACTTGGGAAACAGTCCTCATGATTTACAGATGGAGGTGCTGCTGGTCTGCAATTCTGCATACAAATGAGAAATACAAGCCATTTGAAGAATTAGGCACAGACAATCAGCGCAAAAACAGAATATATAATAGGAAAGGCCTCATTAAGTGATTAATAATTAAGATAAAGCCTTTGTAATTAAAGTTATCGGGAATAATAAAATTGGTGGATGCGAATTGTAGTTGATGTCACACCTGCAAAGAGTAGAGACTATCAACAGCCTGACACTAAGTTTCACATTGTTCTACATCCTCTTTGTGGCCCTTCCAAGAGACTGCACCTAATTAAAATGTCCCTCCCATTCACACATCCAACATGTGGCTGAATTGAAATTCCTGAATCCGCATGGAGGTGTCACTTAAGACCATCAATGCCTACTTCACTTTAGACTGAATGCTCTACCCCCATCAACCTGTCACAAAAGACATGCATCTCAATACACAGCAGAGGGACAAAGGACACAAAGCAGATTAGAGAAGCCTGGCCAAATGACACCAGAGGAAAAGCGAAGTAGTGCCAGAGATGTTAAAAACAAAAGCAGAGAAGAGGAGCAGGGGAAGAATCATTACAAGAGAGGCGACGCCTGAGAGGCTTATCACCTCCATATTTGCAAATACAAACACAAATATCATTCTGTGTACTCACTAGTACATGGATTGTCCGGGGAGTCTGATTCTGAACGTAGATATCCAGAATGACATGCGCATATCGCCGAGCCCCGGATAGTGGTGTAGCTGGATCCTGGACAGGCTGTGCACTGCCCCTCTGTGCTATACTTGAACTGACCCACAGGACAGGCTGAAGAGAACAGGAGGGGAGAACAAATGAAGCAAATCTGGACGTCACCTCCGTGATACTGCACAGCACAAAAGCTTTACAATCACTCTGTCCCAAAAGGACCTGGGTTAAACAGAATGTGCAATTATGTGTTTTTAGGTGCCAGATGGTTGCAGAGTGACACACAGTAACATGTAATGAGGGCTATAAACTTTAGACAATCACAGCAATGAATCTGATTGTCAATAGTGAATTAAAGGAATAAACATGTTCGTCACTGACATGCTGTTTGTCAGGAAACGTACCTGACCCAATCTGAATAATGAGGCAGTAATCAACAAACATCTGGGAGTCTTAACAATGCTAATTGATCCACATTTTATTTCCAGTAACCCCACAAAAACAAGGCAATGAAAAATAGTGTGGTAGCGTTAGACTGTGATTGTGACTGTGAAATGAGTCTGCCTCAGCACCAAAAGGAGCAGATAAACACCAGACTGTCATTTCTGTTTTTGCAAACTGAAAACCTTTACATTATGAATGCTGTCTGACAAAACCGTCAATAAAACAGGATGTTAGGATGGTTTACAAACTAAAAGATGAATTCAGTTAATTAGAGGAAAGGCCATATATTCTGTAATTACAGTACTGTTCTGAACTTTCCTCTCAGCTTCTTTACATAAACTTAAATATTCACCTCCTTCAAAATAGTGACATTTGAATGTGTCACGGGCTGCCACCTCGTAATGTCACATACAGTTGCCAGAACCTGCTCTGTTCGCATTCTGTGCTCAGTGTGACAGTTGAAATGCAGCTCCAGCCCCCGATTAAGACAAGTGAAACTTTCACACCAAGTGAAACACTGTTGAAGTCAAAACTGACTTGTTTTGAAGGGTCAACCCACTCAGGCTGATGCTTTCCTCCTGACATTTCAACGTGCAAATTTTTCACAGCAGGAATTTCATGTGAAAGATAGAATTGTGTGTGGAGTGCAGCTGTGTATCTCATCTGCCTCATTTTTAAATACACAGCTGTTGAGCACAGAGATGTTATTTCATATGATTTAAATGCCAGAAGAGTCATTTTGACAGACTGACACAGTGGAAGACGTGCTTATCAAACCAACCTGACCGCTTTGGTATCAGTCCTCTGTTCTGGCTGATGACAAATAACCATTCCTGATTCGCAGTAACAGTCTGCTAATACCAGCCACTGAGCTGTGTTTTCACGTGCAGTAAAGTTTAGCCCTGAACCCATGCTAATTTATGCCATTATCTTGTCTTATCTTGTTATGAACCTTTATCTGACCAAAAACAATCAACGGGAGATCACGTTGGGTCTGTGAAAATAGAAACACTCAAAATATTATTCACACTTGTCACTTTGATTGTAGTGTTTTTAAATGATATTTTGTACTGATAGGGTTATGACAGCTTGTTGTAATTTCAACTACTGAACAAAGACCACAAGTCTATTTTTTAAGGTACGTTTTACCTTTTGTATTGTGTCACATTGCTAACCACAAACTGGCACATACGGAAATATACCCTGCCATGTAGCTGTATTTATAGCCTGCCAAAGCTGTACTTCAAAGACGTGGTTTTAATATTCTAATCAACCTCATCTACACCACTAAATCAACTTGACAGCATTCATAAGTTTTACGTTAGAGGGCTGTGTTTGACCCAGAAATATATGTATTGTCTACAGGAGATAATGGCATTACAGCAAAATTAATTTAATTATAAACCTAGATGTCAATTTCATTTTCTGAAATGGCCAGCCCACGAAGCAAATTAACTGTTCAATCTTGCTATAAAGGCAATTTCCTTTTATGGCCCTGTGAGTGTTTTTTCCTCACAGCTCTCTTCAGTGACAGAACGCTGGAAATGCCAACTCCACTTCACCAGAAGCAAAATGTCGAAAATTATTTTTTGTTATGAAAAATCATTATACCCCCCACAGAGATCAAACTGAACCCCACCTTCAAACACTGACGGATGCAACCATACAGCCGCTTTAGAAACTGTAGCATTTCTCTCTGTGCTCCGTGTTTAGATTGTGCATCTCTGCTCCAATATTTATCTGTGTTTGATGCTGTGTCTGTGTGCGCGTGGAGGGGGTGTTCACGCACGAGGCTTGTTAATTGGACTCATTAGACGGCACTGCTGCACAGCTCCTGAGAGAATCCTTCTGCTTCTTCCTCTTTTTGTCTGCTTTGCTTTGATGTTCTCAAAGTGATATGATCTTTACTCTGAGCCCCCACCACCCTGCTCCCTTCACCTCTCCAGCCCTCCTGTGCTCGCTTCTATCTTAGTTGAACCATAAGTTGTCTCAGCAGTAAGCCTTTGACCCTGCTCTTCCCTTCAGAGATAAGTGCTGCTCTACCTGACCTCTCTTCGTTCTTTCAGTGTCACAGCTGTTACCCTGCCTCATTAACTTCCTCGGTCTCTCATTTCCTCCCGAATGCTTCGACCCTCAGTGTACCCCACCCTCATCTTACCATTGTTTTCTTGTTTAGTCTGCCTACTCTGCTGCCTGTGTGGGTGTGCACTGTATACGTGTTTGTATGTTTGGCTAAACTGTGCCGTTTCTTTCACCTGTGCATCTCGTGTATCCCTCAGTGGGCTCGAACCCTGCCAGACAGGCACAGGACGTTGTTGGCTGGCCCACCCACTGACCGTCTTCCCCGCAAAAAAGCTTCGGCGGCCGAGGTCGGGGCCCCTGCTGTGCGGCGTGCTCCACGCAAACCCCCTGCGCCTCCTGCACCAGAGTGCGGGGGACGGTCTCAGGGAAAGAGGAAAGGGCGCTGACCAGGGGAGGACACTTTTTAAAGAAAACCCTTACAGACAGCAGGGCCATGCAGGCGCCTTGAGCCTGAAAAGCCAAGTAGAAGCCTCTCTTGGACAGGGGGCCAAGCCTTAGGGTCTTCATATTAAACTTCCGCTCCCCATCCTTCCTTAGTAGAAAGTCTGCAGCCACTGTGTCCACCTAGAACAGGAAGAACAAGAAAAGATCCTTAACTCATATGTTATGGCCGAATTCCAACACACAGGATTCAGTCTTACAAAGGACCAGACTTGTGGTTGTGCATGTTTTAGTCATTTTGGTCCATTAACTACACATCACATATGCTTTACATTATTGATCATTTTCCAGAGCATACCATGGCGACTTTAGATTGATGTTCTACCTTTTTGGCAACCTTTGTTTGCCATTTGTTACTATGGGTGCTTTGAACTTGCAGGGACCTGAAACTTGCTTGTGATGGGTGATTCATCATAGTGAACATTTCATCACTTTTATTTTTCTGTCAAAGTTACATTATTAAATGGTAGTAAAGTTGTGAAGCAGGGAGTATTTCAAAGCTTTCTTTGTAGTATGTTTAAGCACACTCCATATCTGAGGTTTAGAAATGAAATAATGAAAAAAGCAATGTATTCATGAGCCATTTGTTGAGAAAATGAAACCTGCAGGACAGAAAATAGGCTTATAAAGTGGACTGAATGCACTAATAGGATTTTTAAAGAGTCTTTTCTCACTTGAAACAATAGCACACCTGGAACACAAAAACTATAAAGCTTAAAAGAACTTTTCAAACACAGCACTTGTTAGTCCTCTGCAAGTTGGTTTTGGTAGTGTGATGAAATGTATGGCAACAGCAAATAAAGGCAAATAACACATCATATCAATTCAAAGAATCGAATCAATTTATTTGCCGGCTTATTGACTCTGACAATGTATTATCTTAGGGTTACCAAACACCAGGTAAGCTCAACACACCACCAATCCTGGCTGCTACAACATTTATATAGTTTTCTTTTTGTGGGATGGAGATTTTGATTCTTTTGAACCCATGTTTTAGTATAATGCTTTCCACTTCTACCAAATTCTGACACAGTAAATGTGACATTCACATTCACTAGGAGTGAACTAAAGGGAGTCACTGGATAATGATAGTTGTCCGAAAAGACTAAACAGGACTAAACTTTGATACTTGTGCCGTTCATCGATTCATCTTCCTCTTTATGTTACATCTGCAGCCCTGAAAATAACTGTGCCTCACTAAAAAAAGAGTTACAAACCCGGTGAAAATTGCTGTGTGCTACTTTTGGATTAATCTAGAATATTAATGGCTGCGATTGGCCGGTGAGCCCAGTCCTGGACCAGGTATGCAGCATGTTCTCATATGCAGGATTTGTCCCAGTAGGTCTGCGGGCCTGTGCTACTCAACACCTTGTTATTACAACAAAGGAAAACACATTATGTAAGAATACTGTCACTTTTTTAGTATTGACCATTTAATTATTAAAAAGTTGTGACTATCCTTTGTTTATATGGAGAATTAATATAAATGACATGTTATAACAGTAAATGTTAGAGGCTTTCAGCCGTTCAAAGTTGAGTGTGGTCGTACCTTGGTGTAGGGATTCTCCATCCACGGTGGGTAAGTGGCGGTGGCCTCATTCGAGTCAGCCTGGTAATAGTAAAGGTTAAAGGTCTCCTTACAGCTGCGGTGGTGGGTTCCCCTGGAAGAACACTCCAACATGGTGAATCTCAGTTCCACGTACACCTGAGATGCTCCTCTGCGCTGGATGAAGCCACTGCGCAGCCAATGGCTGGATGAGCTGTCGGTCTGACAGATCTGATAAGTCCTCACGCTGTTGTTCTCCTCATCTAGACCACTTACTTCCTCCCACTGAGAGGAAAGAAGAGAACAAAAGCTTGTCAAATCACAGGTTAAAATGGCATCTGACCTAAAAAGAACTTGAGAAAGTGTTTTCCCGCACTGAGTGAATGTAATTCTCCTGTAAAGATACTTCACACAATTGGTTGATAAAATGTCCTGTTTACTGTAATATTCATTTGTTGACCCTACTCTTTACTGAACCTATCACAGGCTTGTGGGACAGATGTGGGCTGCAGTGGATTCTGATTTAGCCTAAATTTGAATCTGAGTGGTTAAATCATTCTTCCTGCTGAGCTGCAGCCCAGCTTGTGGGAATACAAGTCGTACTTGTCAAACAGAGCACACTAGTGCACACAGCATCCATGACAGACACAGCTTTCACCCAACAAACACGTTTTTTAGACTAAAATGCAGGGATACAGAGGAGATATCACAAATATGGATGAAGTGAAACCCTTCCACAGAAATCTACATTTGTTGGGAAGACAAATCCAACACAAAAATGCTTTAATGTTTGACTTCTGAGTCAACAGCAAACATGTTCACCATCACTATGTTCCCAGAGCAGGAAACAAGCAAGAAATTAACATACTCAGGGCAGAATTTAGCAGATTTGCTGAACTTGAGGCTCAGAAATTCAGTTATGTAAATATGTAAATCTTTAAAAATCCATTTGCAGATGATGTGTTGAGTGAGGCGGCATACCAGTCTGAATGAATTACAGTGCAGTGGAGCACTGAGAGTAAGGTTTGAGACTTGAAGGGACAAGAAAGGATTTCCCTTTTTATCCCAAATCTAATACTACAGACTTTAGTAAACAAATGTACAGCACAGCCCTCCAACCGGTTCATTTAGATCCCTCCTGAAATTCACCACAAGCCTATTATGTGTCATTTTGATGTGTGAGGCCGATGAAAAGCACAAAACATGTCAGAAAATGCTCTATCATAATATTCATGGTGAAAACTGGGTGTTGAACACATCCTACAGGAAAACTAATATTGTACATGGCTGCATTTTAAAATTCTCTTTTGCTGGATTGTGCAGGAAGCAAATCATGTTTAAAGAGGCTACATAATTTAGTTTAACATGAAGTGAAAAGGCAATTAAAATCATTGCAGAAATAACACAGACAGGATTAGACTTTATATTTAAGACCTCTTTACATTGTAACTGTCCTAATATTATTCTACATTGACCTTTTTATATCAAAGCTGAGTGCTGGTGGAATTTCAGCCTCTGAGACCACAACAGGGGACTCGTGGTTAATGTATGGTTTCATTGTGTTCTATTCAGTGGAAAATGCTCAGGGGTTAGGGTTGATCACAGTGAGTCAGAGATATTTAACACATACACATAAAGCAATTTCTACATATAAATAACAACAATATTTGTTATGCTTTTTATGTCTGTTTCTTTGTTCTTTCTGCTTTGTTCAGTATGGAATAGTATAGTGATTTGCGATCTCTACGTGTCCGGTTTAATTCACGAATGGGCAATAATTTGATCAATGGGGTTTTTGCTTTTTTTTTTTTTTTAATCTGTGAATGGGTGCCTAAATTGTTAATAGAGATCAGTGTTTGGTTTTTTTACTCAACAAATATTCCAACTGACTCCTGTTTGTTGAATATATAGTGTCTGTGAATGTTTATCTACATTTTATTGTGGTTACTTTTATTTGTTATATAATTAATGCAAACACACACTCCTTGCAAATGCTGCTTTTTGCTACTGCTGGTTGATATTACACATATACAGTATATGAATTTAATGAGGAAAATAGTTTTGAATTTGGTTAAAATTATTACTTGGCCATAGCACTGTAAAAATAGAGATTTCATTTTTCTTGCCATTTTGCTGAGCCTTTGTTTCAATAAAAAAAAGACATTTTTGATGCAATATACGATATAAGAGGCTGTCGTCAATCCTGTGACCACTGAAGAGATTAATACTGAAGTCCAAACTCTTGAGAAATGGGAATGTCATTTACCCAGTGAAAAGGCAGCATAGACATGAACCATGTCAAGAGCTGGAGCCACATGTACTAAAGCCCATGTCGGGGAAACAAAGCAGTTTTTATTACACAGAGCTCATGGTGTCTCTCTAGTGCTGCTTGTCTTCCTTCAGTGTATCACTGTTCAAACAAATTTTTCTATTCAGCATAAAGGATTTACGAAACACAATCCAGCCATATTCTAACCACAAATGACAGGCTTTTCATAAATTACTTCAAAAAAAAATAAAAAATAAGGGTCTCTGAAAACCTTCACTCTGTGACGCTTCTTGAATCAAAAGCACAGACACATTTGTTGAGTTGTAAGTGTTTCCGTCCAGTCTGAGAAACCTTCTTGCCAGCATCACTGTAACCATTTTCCTTCTGAGACATTAGCAAGTCGAGCAGTTTTGGTCACTGATGCTGCTGGCACACAAACCTTAGCAACCACTCTTCAGTTGATCAAATTACAAATATGTCTTTTTCTGGCTGAAGTGTTCAAAACTGTGGGCGGTACACATCAAGTCCAAGGCTGATGGGATATATCAAAGCATCTGCTTTCAATATACTCTGAATCCAACTCTGACGCTGGTGTTGCCTTTATTCTGTCAGTTACCTGCCATATAAGGAACTCTTTTATGGGCAAAGTAACAAAGGAACAGCTGGAAGTCAAAAATCCCCCTTCGCCATGAGGTCTGCGTAAAGAATACAGATAACACGATAAAGCTCCGGTTACATACCAGGGGTTTGGCACGTGAGAAGACGGTCCATTTCAGATCAGAAGTCTCAGTCTTCGTGTTCATCAGGACCTCTGTGGAAAAAAAAAAAAAAACATCAGTCACTGCAGCATAACTTATATGAGACTCAACCATATCCAGAGAAACAGAATGTAAAAATCACACACTGAACATATTTTGGGACCCCAGCTGCATACCAAGTACGTGCCATGACTTTCACTTGGATTAGGAGAGAAGATGGAGTTTCACCAGTCAATTACATCTACAGGAACATTCCCACTACCCTAAAATTGTCTTCCATTTCATTTATTTGTTTTTATTCCCAGATGTCTTTTCTGCTCCCAGAGACGCACCATACTTGTGGTCACACTAAAGCTGGTAAAATGAGTCCTTTGTCCAGGGAGAGTAGGGACAAAGAATGGGAACAAGGTATTGACAGGGCTTACATAGATACAGACATACATAGAACAGAGAAAGAGCAAGGAGACAAGCATATATAAAGATTTAAGCCCTTCTAGTCACGATCTGTGATTACAATAGAATTGATTTTTTGTAATCTTTTGAAGGGCAGGCTGCCAGCTCACAAACAATCTGAACACTTCTGGTATGATTCAGGACCCTAATAAAATCCAGGACCTGAACTGCATGTAACTTGCACAGTCAGGTAAGGGTGAAAGCAGCCCCTTTCATTCGAGGACATCTTTTTCCGTAGCTGTCTTAGCAGATTGTCTCTGCTGAATTGTGACACGTATTTATACTGATGGGATGAGGCTTCTGTCACAGACTGGCTTTTAGAGCCTTACACATTCCCCTCTGAAGCTCATCTCGAGGGTCAGGCAGTTTGGATTTACCAATAAACAGGATTTAATGCGGCTCTCCTGTGTGCCATGATGAAGGAGAGCACTTGCATAAAAATGGATGTTGGCAGAAATGGTGGTTTCGATGTGAGTCTATCATTGGGGTTATTAAGATGTTTTGTTGAATTAGGCTCTCAATAAAAAGTTCAACTGCAAAGTCTGGCATCCAGTATCCATTAAAACACAACCTCACACTCAGATGGACATAACACTATAGCCTCTGCTGCTTTTAAACCAATATGTTCTATACTTTTCTTTCAGGTAGCCCAATTTTGTGGTTTTTATTCAGGTGTTTTTTTTTGTTTTTAACACAACAGATTTTTCTTACAAAGCTTTTTTTTCCCCAATTTAAACAATAAGGTTTTTGCTAAATTATACTGGCTGCTTGTAAAGGTGCTTGTTCACTCAACTCTTAAGTGACAATCTGCAGAATAATGCATTGTTACATTTATTTAAAAAAAGAAGATCAACAAAAAAGGCTTTACAAGAAATCCTGGATCAGACCTGTATTGCTGTTCTCTGCTGCGTAAAATGTGTTGTTCCCACTTCCCACATGTTTTGACATGCTCTTTTATTTTCTCAAACATCTGCTCTGCATACGTATATCAGAACCATGTTTTAATCTTAAACAGATATATTCAAGGTTTCTGTGTTATTCTATACGGAGATTACATGTTCTATTTACAGTTACATCTAATGGTTTATTTATTTTTCTCTTTTTTGTCAACTCACACTGGTAATTTATTGTAATTTTTTTTCTCCATTTCTAGTCCCTTGTGTTTTTTTTTACTTTCCAACAGCATGTTCACTAGCGGCACCATTTTCTCCATAGTTATTAGGCGAAAAAGAAGGGAAATAAAGATGCAAAGTTAAGGTTTCACAGCTTGTTAGTAGACTTATTAGCTTAGCTTGGTCACTACCGTCAGCACACAGCTTAGTTAAAGAAATAACTGGACATAGTGCAATATCACCAATTGTTTTTTAAGCCAGAAATGTGTGTATTTGTTGCCTAATGTCGGCTTTTTGGAGCGAAAAATGACCATGTTTTGACAAAAGGGTCAGCTCTACGGAAGCACAAGTGGTAACAGATGAGCTAATGCTAAATGCTAGCTTACTGGGAGTAAAGCAGTATACTTAATCAAAAAAGTCATTTTCCAGTCTTTCTTTGTTTAACTTATTAACCACAGCAACAGTCAGGTTGTCTCTCTTGAAAATAACATGTTTTATTCCATAAATATAAGCTCTGGAAGTCTGACTCAGTGGGCTAACAAGCTGTCATACTGTTAACCAATGCCAGACAGCATCAAAATCTTCTATTTGCCCCAAAATATTATTAATAACGCTCTAAAATCTGAACAAAACAAATGAGATGTGAAAGATTCAGGAAAGAAACCTGATTTATATCTTGTTCACACAAACATGAATATTTTTCTAAGCAGATGTTTTCTTCCTCTGCTTTTAAACAAAATTCTGTCCACACAACCTTCATTATAAAATATGAACAATGCCAAAATGAGTTGTACAAACACTGAAGCAACCTATTGTTTCTGGCTGATAATAAACTGTAGATGTGGATAATACTGCAGATGAAGAGGCTTTAATCTGTCTTGTAGATGAGCAACAGACACAAGTTAAGTTATATACTTAAACTACTGTATATTGTTGGAGTGTATTCTTTACATGATGTGCATTTGGCCATAGCAGCGGTCCAATCCGCCTCCTAAGGCTATCCACCTTCATTACACAAACACATGTGCAAATTGGGATGTGACACCATCGTTTTTCAATCAATTCAGAAAACGTTTTAAAAAATCTCTGTTGTTGCATCCATTTACATCTGGATGAGAGGCCCAAACATGGAGACCAATATCCATTTTGCAAAATATCCGCATTAGAGTGGACATCAGATGCGGGACTGTTGTGTCAGAGTGGTGCAGTGGTCAGGCTAATACAGTCACATCACTGCAAGAATGTCCTAGGTTTGACGCCAGCACCGGCCAGGGCCTTTCCATCCAAAGACATACACCTAAACCGGTCCATTGATCTAAATCCCTTACAGCTGTGAATATGAGAGTGAGTGGTTGTTTGTTTGTATGTCAGCCACAGGCATTTGGGATAGGTTCCAGCATCCCAACAACCCTCTTGAACATTAAACAGTTCTGAAAATGAATGAACAGATGAATGAATGTTGGATTTAATGCAAGTCTATGGGAGTCATACATTGACAGATCCAGTATCTAGTGGTAATCAGTGGTATCACACTTTAAGACCTCACCAGTCAGCCTTTGGTCAAAATACACATTCTTACCATCAACTCCCGTCTCTTGAATGTTTTAAAACTATTTCCATTTTCTCTCAAAGTTTGAGGATAGAACACCATAATTTATTAAAGCAGCGTATGACTTTCATCACAAATTTCCTTAAATTTGTAAAACCCCAGTGATAGCCTAATTATCACTATTCCATTAGTCTTTCTCTGCTTACACACTTATATCACCTC
>JAPTYQ010000007.1:17750614-17778349 GCA_029814465.1 Ostorhinchus cyanosoma
GTAGCGGACATGGTTTCATTGCTTTCTGTCTCCATGTTTGTTGCTACTGCAGCTGCATGAATTCTCATTCCTACAACACATTTAATGACAAAGTTTCTGAAAAGGCCCAAGTGACATTTTGGTTTGGATTGTAAACAAACTGCTTGTGATGAAGTTATCTTCAAAGTTGTTCACCGTGAGGGAAGTGATTTAGGTGCGTAAGGACGGAAAGACTAATGGAATAGTGATAATTAGGCTATCACTGGGGTTTTACAAATTTGAAGAAAATTTGTGATGAAAGTCATACGCTGCTTTAAAAAAAAGTAGAGTAATCTACCAACATGTATTGTCTCACTACAGCTCACATAGAATTCTACAAGTTCTAAATATACAATCTCATTACGTAACTACACACTTAGCTAACCATTCTGATATATCTCTTGACCTTTCAGTGTTCCAGTACAGTGCAAATTGAGGATAAGAGAAACCTTTTGCAGAATGTATAAAAGTTACAACAGCTGCCAGGGACTAGTCCTACTCGTTCTGTTTGAGTACATTTTGCACCACACCACACAAACACTTGTAGTATTTTACCAAAATAACTACAACGCCTACAGTTATTAATCTCTGTGACCCTGTGTAAAGTGAGAGGCAATCACATTTACCACTTACCAACCCACTTTTCAATGAAATAAATACAAATACAAATAGAGCAAAAGAAAATCTGAACATTATACCTACATCTGTTGGGAAACATTTTTGTCCAGGTGCAACTGTTTACAATGATATAAGATCAAATGTTGGAGTCAATGGATGGACAATAAACTAGGATGCCTTTCATTTCCTTTACATGTGAATGCTTTAATTATCTTGGATTTCATTCGATCAATAAAACATAAGTCAAAAACTCTAAAAATGTGACATGACTGTTGGTGACATCTTATAACAGCTTCTGAACAGTCCAACAACTGTGACAGAGCTAAAGAAAAAAAAAAAAAAGATCAAATAGTCACAGCTGACAGCCTGTTTTTGTCCTTGAATCAATTATCACAACAAAAACTGTCAATCAGTTTATCAATTCATTTGTAGCTAATGTTGTTAAATTGTGCTGGATGTTGATCACACAGCTAATGCTTTCTCTCCTGCCGAGCATTTTTCTCTCTTTAGATTAAAAATGTGTTTAATTACTACTGATAAACATTTTAATACAAACTAATTTACAGTAAAGGAGCACAGTCTATAAATATCTGATTCTGTTTGACTCGTTTATCTGTAATGATTTCACTGATCACTCAATCTCACCCACAGCTGCTCACATCTTTACCTCCTGCTAATTCATACATCTCAAAAATGTGAGCGCAGTATTAACCCCCCTTCTCAACCCCACTTTCACTGCTGCCGCACAGTGAAATGCCTCGAATCTGTCTTATTAAATCCCACCTCAGAGCTGTCTTCACGTTCCTGTCGTGTGGGTGACGTGTGTCTGGTGTAGCATATAAAAGCCAAGGCATCACTAATCATCTTGGCTGCTGATGCTGCAGCTTCGTTATTATATCACCCCGATATGAAAATGCCACCAGTGGTTTTAATCAGCTGATACACCCATGTATCACCTGTTTTTCTTTTTATCAACATGTGCGCTTCTGTTCCATTTTTTGACGTGAACACCCCGGCTATGAGTAACAACAATCTGAGACTGTGCAGAGCTGGGAGACGGTGCCGTGTGGAGAGCAGAGAAAGAGAGGAGAGGAGGATGAGGAGGATAATTGGGTGACAAAGTTCAGGCTGGTGCTTTCCCCGCATTTAGTACCTTGAGTTCACTTCAGCATAATTTAAAGAACACCTTCATAATACTCAGGCTCCACTGTCTGCACCTTTTATATACACACCTGCCTCTGTTTCATATGGTGATTTGAAGGAGTGGAAAAGAAACACCAACCCCCGGCATAGTAATCACTGTTTATCACTGCTCTATCATTAAGGTTTATGAGACAGGATGCGTGAGCGTTTCTATGAGATGGTGAGTGTTCTTATTATGTGCGTGCATGGCCTTGCCTTTCACTCGAGTAGATTCAGACTTAAGCTCTGTAAGAGGAAGCCGGCGCTTCCCTTGCATTCTTTCAGAAGCGCCGGCCACCCACCGCCGGAAAATTGCCCCAAGTGCTAGAAAAATGTAGAAACAATGAAAATTCGTCATGTGGCCATATTTAACACCCAAAACAAACAATTGTACAGTAATTACAGTACAATTGTCCATATAGAGAGATACTACGGGAGTCTAAACACAAATGTGAGACAGATCAAGACTGAGCCATGGATATGTAGCTAAACAAAAACCGCAAAATTAAAATGCATGTTTAGAAGTTTCTTTTTGCTTCATTACAAAACCGTTGAGAGTCAGGCCTGAGGAGGGTGAAAAAATTTGACTAGTGACACAACAAGGTATCAGACGGAGCATGGCACAGTTTTTCTCGTCATCTGAACAATGTCAGGATAATACAAGCAAAAGGAAGGTATTAAGTTTTCAGTATGAAACAGACAACAATAGCGGGTGTTGTACAAGGTTTTCTTTTAACGTGCTAACCTGACCCTGTGTTTTTGACAATGGGAGACTATACGGCGAACCTTACACCCTCATTTTCTATACAGCTGTCTTCAGGCTTCAGACGGCTGACCTCAAATACGAGAGTAGGACCCATTTGATCTGAATCCCCTTTTTTATGTAACATGTACAATTCTTCCCTCCTGTCTTCATTTTCCTCGCCGCATGCCCTTTTCCCTACACATTTTCCACTCTCTCTGTGGCTCTGCAGTGTGATAGGGAAATTATAGGCCTATGAACATTTGCCCTGCTTCAGCTACAATTAGACCTCATTTTAATTAAAGAAACAGAGTGCCAATTACCTTCACACACCTAGAGAAATGGAGACGGGGGCAGAGCAGTGATAATAATGAAAAAGAAGGAAGAAGGAAAAAAGATCATAGAACAAGCTGAGATATGACACACTGAAAAGCTCACTGTGAATGTTTAACCACTAGGATATTAGAACGTTTGCTAACAAACATTTAACATCTATATTTCAAAAGCAACAGAATCCCAATAAATAAAAACCTGGTTTGCTTATATGTCAGGATTTTAGATTTTTCTGTAGGAATAATCTCTCTAAAAGACAACATTCTGGTGTCACTTTAATCAATTCTAATGAGTTCTGCTAAAGTTTTTGAATAAATGTAAAATAGAGAAAGGTAATAATTCATAAGTTTGCACTCCTTGCATCTGTTTGCATAACATTTATTCACTGACTGATGGTGGTTTGGGACCAAAAACTGCTCCTTTCAAGCTCAATATAAATGTTTGTCCTGTTTCTTGAAGCAGCAGAGTAATGTTCTGATGTGCGTGTTATTGGCCTCCAGGTATCACTCAGAACCTTAAGTGTTTCAGGGATTAATGCAAGTGCATGTTTTAAATTTTGCAAAGCTAATACACTGATATCAAGTATGGTTTGGAATGTCCTGGTGCCTGAGGCAATTTAACACCTCAATTTTTCACAATTAGAAGAAAAAAAAATCCTTCCCTGTGGTCATTTTGTTTACAATATTATCATTGCACTTGCAGTTTGTAAGTTTGGCTATATTCATATACCAATAAACACAGGTATTATTACTGCTTAGAACAACAATTATAGTTGTTTGAGGCCAGAAGAGTAAGGCTTGTTTTGTTTGTGAGTACTAAAATAATTCCCTCACATCTCATACTGGTTGTTAATGTGGTCTAGTTAATCTTGCTAATGCTAATTGCTAATGCTAGATGCTAATTATGGGTGTCTTCGCCCTCTTAGGTCATCTATCTCACATGTAAAACAAAAAAGATGATGAACTTTAAAAGACTTAGTGTCACGTCTCAGCTTTGCACCATTGTTTCTGTATGTAGGCTTGTGTAAACATGTGAACATAAATGTTTAGAAATTAATGCAGTGAATGTGTGTGTTACAGACTTCTGTGTGTGTCTTTGACAGAGTTGTGTCTAGTGAGATTAGACTTCGGTTTCCTGTAGCTCCTGTCCCCTTCCTGTCTCCTGGCCTGGTGGAGGGACGGCGGCCAACATGCACATCTTTCACCACAGAAACCAAGCTGGCCACTGTTTAACCCCTCGCCTCCTGTATAACAAAGGCCTCCTGAGGCACTTGGCGATGGACTCAGCGACTTTAAAATGAGCGACTGTGTGGAGAATGTAATGGAGCTGTGACATGAAAGAGTGTGGTGAAGGAAAGGTGTTAATGGTTAACACTCTTTCTCCTCTTGGGACAGACGCATATCAATAAATGTTGTGGTTGGTCTCTGTCCCAGGACAGGATGTGGCCTAGTTTAGGGAGGAAGCCTCAAACTGGACTGAAACCAAAGATTCTAACCAGAGAGTATCAACAAAGCTGTGAATCAAACCGACTGACCTAAAGCACTGAGGATTAAGTACAGGTCTGCAATAGCTGACCTCTGGAATGGTTTGGCTTGAGTGTACACAGTCTTTAGAGATCTACTAGACAAATTCATTCCATTAATGATTTCCGCTCAGTGTTTCTCATAGCTGTTAAGGATGTACTTCACCGAAGCGTATCAATCTCAGAGTTCAAACAGTAGATCACAGGAAAAGGACAGATGTCTTCTGCTTTTATTCTTTAGCTAATAATAAACAGGTGAGATGCTTTTGATTTCTTGTTGTTGTTCAGCAGAAAATATGCTCTGGTCCCAGGGAAATCACCTTATTAATCTTTTCTAATTTTAGCTCGGTGTTACATATGAATGCAAAAAAGGAAAGAGTCAAACAAAAGCTTTTCTTTGGCATCAGACTAGCGCGTACTGTAAATACAATTAGACGTAGGGGTGCAATGGTATGAGGTTTTCATGACACAATAACAGTCTCTGAAAGGATCACTGAACATTTGATACCACAAGTATGTTCTTGAAAATAAGTGAGGTTGTACATCAAAATAAATTTAGGGGAAAAAATCTAAATGGGAACAATGGAACAACATAACATAAATGGGAGAGAAAACATGAACACAGATGAGATTCTATACCCAGGTTACCTCATGCAAATGTACACAGGATACCATGAAAACAAAGTTCACTGCTGCAAACCCTGAAAAAATATTTAACAATATGAATATGATATGATGTATCAATCACTGGCATTTCCCTTTAGTTAATTGAGTTAAAGTGGAAAAATAATCTGTTATTATTCAAGTCACATAAGTTCAAAGTTTGTATTTACTTTAATCACGCTGCTTTATAAAAAAGTTTTGACCCTCACATAAAATGAGAGGTTAACAGAGGGTTGGGAGAATATGAGACATCAACTCGGTTCTGTGCTTTTTTTATTTCACCGCCTACAAGTAATGAGTTTTGACCCGTGGTGTCAATTGCAGAGCAGTGCTTGTACATCTTGAGCTCAAACAGGCTTTTCCTTTAGACAAACAAAATTCTCACACTCTGGCTCCAAGGCCAAAGATGTTTCCCAAAGAGACCAGAACAATATCTCCAGAAAGCCGACATATATGTATGAGAGTGACTTAACATTTGAGTGTAATTAAAGGAAGTGTTTGCTGTTGGACATCTGTGTGTAAAAGGAAGTGAATGATGTTGGAAAGAAGTAAAAGCAGTACGTTTGGGCATTTAATTAGCAACAGGATGCATCGACGCGAATAAAACTTTTACCTTTTTTTTTCTGTTTAATTGCCTGTCATTGGGACTTCAATGCTAAGATGGAAAAAGTAAGAAATCCTAAATCCTAAATGCTTAATTGCCAGAAGTGTCTTGCAACTGATTGATTCAAATGTCTAGCTTTAAAGCATATTTCACTTTTTTTGGACTATATTGATCTGCCATGGTGTTCACCTCCTGCTCCTTCCAATTATACCGCTTTCTCAAGTTGTCTTCAAACACAACCCAACTCTGGAAAGCTAAAAGGCTTCTTGAGAACATTGTTGCAGGCAATACCAACTCCCTGGTGGTTTTCTGATACAGGAGCCAACAAGAGGAGGAATGAATTAGAAAGAAGTTAAAAAGCCTTTTTTTTTTTTTTTTGGTAAAATTCATTATATTTTGGGGTGTACATTTCCTCTTCATTCCCACCAGTGGCCCCACATTTAAATGAACGATAATACAATAAAAAGAAACAACACTTAGGATGACACCCAATTTAGAAAGAAGACACATCAGTGGACTGCAGAGTATTGACTTTTTAGAGATGGCAATCAGATTTATCATTCCAATGGAACCTAAACACCAATTTTACTTTAAGGCTTTTCCCTTATGTACACTTCCTCATTTTCCTCTGCCTCTTATGATTATTTCTGCTCATCATTTATCCCCACATCTTCCCATCTTCCCTATCAGATTTTATAAACACAGAGACGATAAGAATGGGCTGTACTGTCTGCACATGTAACGGAGTGGAAATAAAAGCTAAGAAAATGAATCTGTTTGTGTGAACTGAAGATGATGATATCAGAGTATAAGCAATTTTAACTCTAATATTGTGTTTTCTTCAACATGGACCTTGCATATTTTTCTATTAAGGTGTATTTACATTTGCCTCTACTATTTCACTGTTTGCATTATTTTGTTGAAAGTGCGTCACCAGGACACCATAATTCTCATTTGTCTCAGATATTAATGACCTAATGACTTAAGCAACAGAGAGCTTCAAGAGATATGATTGTAAACAATGAATAATCACATAAAAATAAAAAAAATCATTAAAAAATCACCCTAAGGTGCTGCAGGTGTGAATGTCAAGTAGATGTTTTTTATAGCACATTCACAGTATTAACCTAGAAAACTGTAAGCTTTTAATA
The DNA here is from genome assembly GCA_029814465.1 of Ostorhinchus cyanosoma. Lineage (NCBI taxonomy): Eukaryota > Metazoa > Chordata > Actinopteri > Kurtiformes > Apogonidae > Ostorhinchus > Ostorhinchus cyanosoma. Next base: position 17,757,448 of record JAPTYQ010000007.1, read on the forward strand.
AATGCACATTCAAACCTGAATAAAAACACAAACACACCAAATATATTCCTATTTTACCAACCCTTAATCCATTTTATATTTCAGGATCTTTAAAAACTCATTTTCGCCTCGTCATTGGCGCTGTACATATGAGGAGGACAGTTTCTTGAAATGTGGGTCACAAGTATTAATTAGTGCAGAGACACGCTTTTTATTCTTCATTATGTGCACATTATTAGAGCAGAAGCCAAACTCAATAACAGACAGAAATATAACTGCATATTTCTTTTTTTTATTTGCAAAACTGCCTCCAGCATATGCAAACATGGAGTGACAAGGAAAACCCTATTTTGATCAACACGACACGTTTTAATCTTTAAAATTCATGCTGTAACATCTTAAGAGCTCAAAAAACGTGTCATTTCTTTCCTAAGACCTTGATGCTACAAAAGTGAAAAGCAAGTGCCTTAGTAAACAGATGTGCACAGTGCAGTACATTTGAGCACTTTGGTCTTTTAAAAGACATTTTGTGTGATGACAGTCTCTACAGCCATGCTTTAGGTAAAAGGTTTTACTTTGTCAAAAGGCGTCAAAAGGTTGCAGCATGTGAGATGGTGGGAGTACTCAAGCAAACTGAGATAAAGCCCACATTCATATTTATCTAGTAAGAAAATGTGTTTACATTAGGAAACGATGCTCCACTAATTGATTTATCATCTAAGTGATATGCTACTCATCTTAGCAGTCTGAATTTAATGATCTGAGTTGGCAGAATGAAGAGCTACATGTTGGTGCTGTAATGAAAACAGACAGATGTCCATCATTTCATAAGGAAATGGAGTGTGTACATAAGAACAGAGGGGTGTTACCTTACGAGGCAGCTGGATTCATAAGATGTGAACTCACACAAGGACCCTCAAGCCCTAATCTGCTTCATAGCCTGCCTAAAATATTAAGTAGAAACACTAATGGAAGGCTGCTGTGATGGAAATAGCTCTGCCAAATATCTAGTGGTGGTCACACTTCAACTGTGTGTTATATCCTGTCATATCAGCTACCATTAGTAAAATAGAAGCTCTCGATGCATCTGTATTTTTTAAACACAACTGGGTTTACATGGTTCTACAATCAAAATTCAGGCGTAACAACTTCACACACTTCCCTGATCCTGATCCATGCCTCAGAGCTATCACACAACATCACTCTCTGGTCGAAACATCTCTCCACAAACCAACAAGCCTGAAACTCATCTTTATAGAAGACTAGAAGGCAGCTGAACACGGCTATGTGTCATCACTATAAAAGCGCCATGGGAAGCTGTGTTCTTCTTTTCAAACACTATCTCCATCACTATTCATCTTTTCCCCCGTCCATAGGGAGGCCAAAGATCAGGGTCAGACATAGACCAGCACACCCGTAGGGCGGATACTTTGGAGCCCCGTCGTGCTAAAATCTGGGATGATCTTCCTGAGCAGCAGGTGATCCTGACATGAGCATGTTTGTGCTGTCTTCACATAATTAGACTTGGATATCTGACAGCCAGATTACTACAGATTCATTATTGGCATATGTGTGTCCCCTGTCATTTATTCCATTAATAAAACAAGATGGAGATCAAATGTAATGTTGTTTACTGGGAAGATATATTACAATACAAAGCAGCAGAATAGTACTGCCAGCTGTTGGAGGGAACAAAGCATGCAAAAGTGATTAAAATATATATATATACAAAATGTGACCTATCTCTTTTTCAAATCTTGCCTGATGAAAAACCCACATAGCTCCATCCACTGCTGCGATGCATCTAAGAAACTCTCTATGAGCCCCCAAAATGTCTACTGCAGTACTTAAAACAGCGTTTTTATCAAAGCTTTTACTAAAGCAGAATCTACAATCCATTTTGGGAAAAAAAAAAACTTGCCAAAGAAAATGCACACACACACACAGAGCCTTCAGTGACTAATCTGCTGTGGGAGGTGGACAGCTTGAAGCTAACAGTGCAGACTCCAGCTAAATAAACCATCTAAGGATTGACACATCTAAGTAGAGATACAAGAGAACAGAGTCTGAGTGAGAATTTTTGCTTTTATTCTGACACATTACGCATTTTCATACCCAAACAACAACAGACACATGGAGAGCTAATTTTCTTCATCTGTCTGTGCATGCTCCTACAAGCTCACAACTGGAAGTTTGTGAGGCAGCGGCCGACATCTAGGATAAAGATAGTCATCTTTGAATTTTTTACTTTACGGAGTACGGAGAGCATAAATTTCCCTCCTCATTCAGCCATATTATGTTTTCATCAGTGGGTGAATTCAGTAGTTTATACACTGTATGAATTTCAAAGCGACACTTTTGTCCAACAGCAGAAACAGGAGCTGAGCTTAGTAATATTATGATTGTTCTTCAGTGATTGGATAAGGAAAAGGCAAGATAGCAATCAGTTATCACTAAGAAATAGTGATATGTATGAATAAGAGGAAAGACTGAAAGTGAAAGAACGTTATGTGCACAGCACTGCATAAAAATTAGATACTGGGCTTCAAAAAAAATAAGGTGCTGAATGCTTCTTTAACTGAAGTGACCCATTCCTTTTTGGAGCATGACTCCCTCTTAAAGCTCTTAGCAGTGTGGAAGCTGTAGGAGGGCAACTAGCGCACAGGAATGTCTCTGCTATGCCGTATATAGCAGAGCCCACTTGGTTCAGTGCAGTATATGAAAACAGGCCCTGAGAGATGCACTGAAGCCGTGTGCATGCATAAAGGTAGAGGCAAATATACACCTGTTCTTGATGTTGAACCTAGTGATTGCATTTTCACTTAAAACGAGCATATCAAACACAAGATGTAGGTCAGCCTGTGACGCATGGAGGAAAATATCCCAGGCTCAAATCGAATCAAGTCTACTGATGGTGCATGCTTCGGTAAGAGAATTTTTTTTTTTTTTTTTTTACATCAAGGTTGCTTTTTTAATCAATTCTTGCACATCCGGCCTCAGACAGCTCAGCAGACTCATGTGGCTGCTTTCCCTTCAAGATTTAATGCTATTTTTGAATGGAACAACAAAAACATAACAAGGAATAAGACAATGACGGAATATAGACAAGCTTCTCAAAAGAATTTCAATACGATGCTTGGTATGCATCAAAAAACATCTGCGAGAAGATCAATTTTATAGATAGGCATGAGATAAACAGCTTCTTCTCAGCTGTTGTCCTCTAATTAAAGACCTTTTAATCCCTTTGTTTTAATCACATATTCAGCTCCTCAAATATATCCTATCTGGCCCCAGGTGTGTATGATTACAGCATGCAAATAAGCAACATACATACTTTGTTCATTATGCAGTGTGCACCTTCCTTGCCCTCTCTGTACTTGCTCTCTCTATTTCGTTGACTCATGCCAGTCTTCCCATCTCTCCTTGACTCACTTCAAAGAGAACCCCCATCCCTCTAAAAGTGCCATTCTCCTTGGTGCTTATGGCTGATAGGCTGTGGCCTCATTCCCTCTTTGCTGCAGCCTGTCCCCATTGTGTCCCACTCTCAGAGAGGAGCGTGTGGGTGGAGGACAGACTGGCTCTCGAAAGTGAATGCCTGACACGGATGTATGGGCTGCGGGTGTATCCTCTCACCGACCTAACTATCATCCACCTGCAATTCTGGGCGACCATATGCATCGCTGTCGACGAGGAGAGGAAAAAAAGAGAGAGACGGAGATGGAGAGACATGAACTGAGAGTACTTGTGGCACTCAGATGCCTGTTTAACTCTTGAGGAAGCTAATCATCGGATTGAGGTACTGAGGATGATGGGCTACAGGCTTTCAGAAAGGGGGGAGGTTGCTTTAAATGCAAATCCCTTTCTTATAAAAATCGGTTCCGTTTAAAAGGATTTCTGGGAAACGATCCACATTTCCACGGCAGGGGAGACAGTCAGCAAGAGAAAACAGCATAGCACCAGTCAAACATCAAGGAGACAGAGGACGTGGAAAGAGTAGCAAAAGAAAAGGCTACATGTCTGTGAAAGAAGGGATTGAGGCCCGAGTTAGGACTCTTAGATTCAGAATAAAAACATCCTTTCTGCATTTACTGATCTGAGACACTTAGTGTGTTTAAGTTTAGAAAGTGATGCTACCCATCACGCTTGTTACACCACCTGAAGTGTGTGGAGGTGAGGGAGTAAACAGAAAACAGACAGAATACAAGATGTCGCATCAATATTCCTCTATTTCTCTTTAAAGTCAGCACAAAACACCAAATATACAGAGATATTTGACTTAGGATGTTTATGTATTTCATGTAAAAACAGGAATCAAGGATGGCTGCCCCCTCCTGAAAAGCCCAGTTTGCTGTGATTGGTCAACCTGTGAAGCAACACTCCATAATGATACAGCGATGATCCAGAGGACAAAACAAGTTGAGAGAACATTTAGTTTCATACTAACTTAATACACAATCCAGAATGTAGAATGAGTCATCATTTTTTTTTGTGGTTTCCCAAAAATGTCAAACTCTAAAACACGCATTATCTACAAAACAGCTGTCGGTCTACATACCGATGTTTCGTAACATACTCCACAAAGAAAGGTCTTGGTGTTGGAATCAAACCAATAATCTTCTTTTTCTGAGGTTACAGTGCTATCCACTGCACCACCATCCCACCCTAACACTTGATATGTAGCTTTGTTTTTGCCAAAAAATAATTCTAATAATTTTTTTTTTTTTTATTTGTTGGATGACCTTTAGCTTTACTTCCATCTATAATTGCTTAATTTCTTGGAAAGACCTTGGCCCAATCCCAATTCACCCCTTGGCCCTTGCACTTGGCACTATCCCTTGAAACTGTGTTGCAAGGGGCAGGGGTTGAAACATTCCCCTACGAAATGAAACAACCCTTCAAGACCTGTTACATCATCATCAGTCATTGATGCTGCTGTAAACAGATTTGACAACTTTGTTTCCGGAAGAATTCACCATGCCATCAGCAGCTGTAACTGTCTTTGTTGCATGAACTTTGGCATCTTTTTACAGCATCAACTGCAATTCACAGAAATGCGATCAATAATACAATGAAGCGACATTAAACAGTCGATCAAATGATTAAGTTGTGTATGAAGACAAGACGTACATTTATGTGTTTCTTTCATCACACTGCTGCACTTTTTTTTTTGCTGTGTTTACCTCCATCTTGCTGATGATTTGAACAGAATTATGGGAAATTTCTCACACCCCTCTGTTTGTAGTGTGGTTCTGTAAAATCTCTGTTTCCCCTTTGACTATTCAAGACTTGGGACACCTCTACCCCTTCATGTGAAAGCACAAAATGGAAGAGTAAGGGTAAGGGGGAGGGCCAAGGGGTGAATTGGGATTGGGCCCTTGTATTGATGACACAGACTCAGACTACTGTGTAGTCTTCTTCATCACATCCCAAAGATTCTCAATGGGATTCACATCTGGACCCTGTTGGCCAATCCATGTGGGTGTCATTATCCCTGAACAAGTCTTTCACAATTAGACCAGATGAATCCTGGAACTGTCATCTTGGAATATTTCTGTTTAATCAGACAAAACAAAATCCATATATGTTCAGACCTGGTCATTCGGTATATTCAGGTAGTCACTGACCTCATTTTATGAACACATAACATTGATGAACCTAGACCTGACCAACTGAAACAAACCCAGATCACAGCACATCCCCCACAGATTTGTACTGTAGACACTAGGCATGATGGGTAATCACTTAATCCACCTCTGTTCTCACCCTGATGTGCCCATCACTCTGGAACGGGGTCAGTCTGGATTCATCAGACCACATGTCCCTTTTCCATCAATCTTTATTCTCTCCACAAATTAATGTTTAAGACATGAGAGACTAGTGTTAAATATTTTGTTGCAGCTGAAACATATTAGTCACTGCAGTCATTATCTAATAGAAGACTCCTATCTATTTTCTTAGTTAAATCCAGGTGGCAATTTTTTTTTGGTCGAGCTGTGTATCGGCACATTGCAGAGAAATGTGCACTGACTGTTTTGCTCTGTCCCACATTAAGACACCTGTTACATGTTATTTAACTGCCTGAAAATGGTAAATGCTGCAGTATTTGGCTGAGTTCTTTTTCAAAGCTACATACAGATGTGTGCTGGCCTACCTAGCTGCCTCCATCGCCAATCAGCCGCTCTGCACAAGATTTGAATACATCAGTTATTCCTGTTCAGACTGGTGCGCTAACACTGAGCAATGAGAATTTCTGCAACAGTATGCTTGTGGGCAAATACTGCCATCTTTGTCAACACATTCACATTAGACCAGGGCAATATATCAGGTTTTATTATGTGAAGAGTTTTTGTATATATCTGAATACGCAACGTGTTTCAAATGGCGTAACTCTAGTTGAGACACGAATTTATCCTCATTAGTCCCACTTTGCCTCTGGCCTACCTACAGCACTTGTAGCTCACTTCTCAGAGTGGAGAATGGGTTTTCGTCCAAAGAAAGGTGTTATGTAACCTTTTTTCATTTAGGCTTGGTTTGGTTTGAGCCGATGTGGAACAAAAACACACAACTGTTGTGTGTAAAGTCTATACAAGGCAGGATGATGCTTCGCCCCCTTTTCCATCACTCCAAGCTTCAAAATATTGTCAGTGCTCTTCACCCCCAACAAGACAGAGCCCCAGCAAACAAATTACCCAGGCTGCCGCACTCTCTTGTTGCACACTGTAGGAAAAGATGACTTGTAAACAGAAGGGAGGCAACAGCTGCAGTAACATCCTATATAGCAAGATGAAGTCACAGCAGAAAATGCAGATTTTTTTTTCAAAAAGAGAGCACACATTAACTTTAGAGTGTCTGCTAATTCTCCACTAATTTGCATATGTAACACAAGCATCACTTATGTGAAATGACAGATTAACGGTGCCTGTCTTCATATCTGTTACACCTCAGATGACCACACAGGTGATACAAAGGACCAACTACTCAAAGATGCCTTTAAGCCGTGGAAACTAGATAAAAAAAATGAAGAAAAGCTTATTCTCTGCGAGGGTGGAAAATTGTCTTTGTGTTGTCTAGATGAGGGCCGACGACTCTGCATCACCTTTGACAATGCTTTTAATATCATTAAAGCTCCAGGCCTGAACAAGAGGAAGAGACTGCACTGCTTTTGTTACTGGCTGCATCTACTGTTTGGCAAAAGAGCACTGTATGTGCAAGGAATAAAAAGATGCAGGAGGAAAAAAAAGAAACTAGGTATCTCATAGCCTATTTGTGAGAGACGATAAGGAACACGGTGGCTTACATTTTAAAAGTCAAATATATTCTAAAATTGCAGTCCATTTGGTCTTTAAAAGGCCTTTTCAGTATCTTCGTTATACTTTTAGTAGATCGTGTATTTTAAGTGGAGGAAGAGGCAAGGAAATGGTGTGTGTTTTCGTCCGTATGTGCAGACATTGTGTGTCCTCTATACTAATTTCCACCCAAAGCTCGTTATTAATTTCAAGCCAAAGTAATTATCTGATCAAGAGGTCTGTGTTTTAATCTTCACAGAGACAGAAGGAAGAGGGATCCATGCGCCGAACAAGCAAGTGGTGTGCGTAAGTGAGTCATTTATCCTTTAGTTGGAAAAGGAGGAGAGATTTGGCAGCTGTGAGCTTCATCTGCCCTCCCATCAGTTCATTACAGTATTCCCTGCTAGGTGGAGAACAAGAGGGAGGATGATCCAGAGTGTGTTGGCAGAGGAGCGGGCCATTACCCAAGACATGAAAACCAGACATCTTGTTCACACTTGGCAAGACACAGATGTTCTGGAGTCAGTCGACAAGGCACTACGACCCCTCCGCTTCAGACTTCACGGCTGTAGCCCACTTTGTGCCTGAGCTACACCTGTTTGCAACCATCACCGACTACATTCATCATGGTACGTTTAAATCTTCTGAGGCTATATTTTATCATTCTGCCACCCAAAACCTGCTAGACATCACTTCTTAAAGATCTTTTATTAGCTTTATTTCTCCAACAGCATGTCCAGAGAAACAGATGGATAAACTCAGAAGTGTGTCATAATTCAGGTTGCTGCTACATGATCCAAAAAGATCAGCACTTGGTCCAACTGTGAAATCTGTGGCCCCTGGAAAAGATTTTGTCTAATGACTGGCTACAACTTCCTGGACAAGTCTCCAAACACAAGTTTTTTTTACTAAATACATATAGTATTTTTTTTTTACTAATGGAGGTGTGTACCAAAGCAGCAAATACAACAATCAAAACACTCATGGAAAAGTATAGGTGACATTACATTAACTACACCCATGAGTCCTGAAAGTCTATAGCATAAGTCATAAAATCCCCTCTTCAAGAAAAGGCATTTAGCTCGGCAACAAAGTGACCAGCCTGAAACCAGACACAGCTGACAGATTTGTGTTCCTGCCACAGAATATGTGAAGTCATGCATGTTCATGCTGTTCCTGTTTACAGCCAGTATTGATTGGAATGGGCAAGTAAGAGAAAAAGTTTTAGCACTCATTGTTTCCATGGCACATTTATTTTCTTAGCTACATAACACATACCTACAGTAATACAGTAGTGCACGTTGAGAGTTAGCTAGACAAATGGCTTCATTGTTTTATGTTTCTCTTCAAGCAAGATCTAGCTGTGTAAAAAAAAAAAAAAAAATTCATCACCCTTATAATTTCATTGAATGCGATTTTGTCATTGATCTGATCATTTTGTTGTTGCAACAGTAGTGAAAAAAAACCCCAAGATATCTTGTTAACTTATTAAAATAGGTCACATACTGACGCTTTAATAGAGCATCAAAGAACATTGGATCCAAGACATGCTACACCTACAGAAAACCAAACTAACTTAAAGCCACTGTGTAAAACCACAACACAATGTCAGACAGAGAGCAGGATGGGGAATATAGGCTAGTCTTCAGAGAGACACAAAAACATGTAGCTTGTAGCTTAGAGTGGAAAGGTATTCTTAAATAGCCAGCTGTGATTCTTTGATGCGCACAAAATACAGGCCTATTATTTCTACCACAGATTTTAAAATGAGGTGCCTCAGCAGCACTTTTGACCAACCACAATCAGTTTTCAGTCCAAATGGCAGTATCCCTGTTAATGTCACAAAAAGACAGAAACATTGGGAGCAGAATAAAAATAAACACCCGGGCTTTTAGTCGATTCTGACTTCCTAATTTGGCTCACTGAGACTCGGTATCTATTCCTGAATTGGAGAATTTATCCAGACTCAGGTCCTGTTATTATGCCGATGATGCCCAGTAATATTTGCCTGGTTAAGCCAACAATTTCCAATAATTTTCAGTTAATTTAAGATTGTCTCATTTGTCCTTCCAGGGTTCACAAAGCTGATTCAGGAGGAGCTACATCAAGCCTGCTGCCTGAAATTAATGCAAATGATGATCCAGACTTTAGATCTACTGCAGAGCCTTAGATGCATTTCCCCCGGCTCGATGCAAAAGCTAAATGCCTCTTGTAGATCTCCATTTAAATGCTACATCAAGGCTGTTAACCACAAGTAGGAGACATGACCACATCAGCTCACAGAAATCACATCAGCCCTGTATTAGCTTCAATGCCCTGAATGTTTTAGTATTGATTTTAGGGTAAGCTGGTTAAGGGTCCCACAGGAAGCAGCCCAGGGAACCTTTTGATGACTTGAAACTGAAAAGTAATTGCAGTAGGGTTTTAGAAATGGCCTTCCTGAACATATCAAGAGAGAAAAATAGACACTTTTATTATTTGTGTTGCGACACTCAAAGGCAAACTCTTTTCAAATACAGTTTACAGCAATGGAGACAGAAATACAAGCTGGAAAAGCGTTTCCACTGTGGCTTTTCTTTGGGGGTGAAGGATAAAATAGAGGCTGCAGTCAAAACTGGTCATTATTTTTGGCAAACTTTTCACATTTATTGCATTACCTCTTGGAAAAATAACACATGTAGTGCCTCTTACTGAGCTCCAGCATGCACAAAAAAAAATATATATAGGCAGCATATGAAGGAAATCTCCACTCACCTTCCTCTGCAGAAACCAGGAGAGTCCAATCCAAGAAGATGCTCCATAAAAACAAGACGATGCCCCTGTATGTCAGCTCCATTGCGGTCTTTGGAAATAGCAAAAAGTGAACTGAGAGCTGTTTGGGCTTGAATTAAAAAGCAGGAGGCATGGGCAGCTCGGCTGTTCTTTCACTGACCGCAAACCAGTCCGCATTTACAGTGGAACTCTGCACAGAAAAGCCTCACACTGTGATCAAAACACTGCCGTAGAGAGAGAAATACACTTTGGATGAGTGTGGGCTTGTGATCACACACTATCAAAACGATTGGATGAATATGCAGCACGTTTAAAGCTGCACCTTCAACAACATGTGTCCATACTACTGACTGGAAACTTCTGATTGCACAACTTTATACTTGAAGTCTAGGCTGAACAACAAAGCTATAAAACAATACAGGTCTTGGGGTGCTTTCCCACCTCAGTCCTCTGTCAGCACAGGGGGTGCATGGTCCAAACTTGTTCTAGCTTCAGCTTTAATCGGCTCTTTGTGCTCCACACGACTTCTCCCAAATTCTCCCCCTCAGCTCGATGACCGAGCAGACTGAATCCGCAACCAGGGCACCTCACTGCATGTCTGTCAGTTGCAGAGATAATCCTCATTATCAGTCAGCTCTTTTCTTCTTCCACATCTTCTCGTCATGCCTCATAAACAATCCACTTAAGTGTTTTTTTTTTGTCGTCCCTGAACGCACCAGACTATTCGGCTACGAGGGGGAGAAAATATCCACGAAAAGGTGGTGGGGATACTGTGCGACAGGTCTAGCTTGGCCCGTTTTCACACGCAAAATTAGGACGAAACTGAGGCGGAACGTCCAGTCAGTTCTGAGTAAAAGTCAACAGAGTGGACGTTCAGCGGATATTAAAAGTTGTGCGCTAAAGTGTCTCGTAGGGCTGACTACACTAATCTGGTCACCGAGGACTTTGGCTCCATCACCGCATCACACCCGGAGTCGAATGGCACCAGTTAGCTCCGCCCACCCGTTTCAATAACAGCACTATCAAGTTCCGGTGATGAGATGCACAACTTCCGGAAACAGCTCTACAAATAAAAGAATACACCGGCGTTCAGATTCTGTTTTTATTTATTTATTTTTGTAATTTTTTTTTTTAAACTTTCACCCATTTTCCTTCATCAACACTGAATATTAATGTAGCATATATATTGTCATAGATAAGTTAGTGGAAAAAGGTTTTCAGACACCCTCAACATTTGACACAATCTCAAATATTATGAAATATTTGCAGAAAAATCTTTTTTGTGTTTCAAAAAGTGTGGAAGTATAAGACAGACACAAATTAATCCAAATGATTTTTATTTATTTTTATTATTATTTACTTGCCGAAACACCCAATTTTGACCTCAACGGAACAGGGTATATGCAGAGCAGAGCATGTGGGTTTGGAGAATGGAACAATACTTGGCAGAGTTCAATGACTTAAGGTTGATTCTTAATCTAACACATCACAATGACATGGGGTCTCCAAAAACTTTTTTCTACCACAGTATAGTAGTAGGAATTAAAAAAGAGCCCTATTGGCAAAACATCACAGTTTTAAAGAACCAAGAATCTTCCCTTGTCTGTATATTTTACCTACAAACACACTGAAATTCACGTTTTCTGTTTAAATCATGTAGTTGAATGAGCAGGAACAACAAATGCAGAGTAGGAGCAGTGAGCTATCACAGCAGGTGTCTGGGGAGCAAAAGGGGGCTAAAATGCCTTGCTCAAGGAGACATCAGCCAACAAATCTTCTACTGCTCTGAGGAATTGAACAAGCAGATTCTTCAACCATCAAGGCCATAACTGCTGGTGTCCCTGAACTAAATGAAAATGAAATGAAAATCCTGCTAGTCATAGAGACAATGTTTATAGCTATTTCATGGCTATCAAAGAGTACTATTCATAAGGCAGCAGGAGAACTAGTTCAGCTACAAACAGGAATAGGCTTGAACCAACTTGTATTTAAAAAAAACAACAAAAAAAAAAAACCCAAAAAAACCCAAAACATAATTATGCTATGCAGAGATGCATAAGATATGCCTCTAATATTCAAGATGAATGCAACTGTTGAATATGTCTGAAATCCATGTTTGCTGCTGGTTTGGGGTTTGTATTTTTGTAATACACTCCACAAAAACTTGATTTGCATGCATTATATTGGACAAATTTAGTTTCCAAGCCTAAATTTATATTTTTGCTGTTAAACCAGAGCAAGTACAAATTAAATAGATTAAGCTTAAAACAGCCCAAAGAATAAATCAAATAGTCTCTATGTGTGCTAGTGTGCTTTTATTTTGATATCTATTTCCCTTTACTTCCGATATAGTCTAGGATTTTTCTCAGTGGTTTGACTTAGGGATGACAATTAATGTTGCATCTACAAGTCTTGGCATGCAGCTATAACTGTCTTGAGGGTTAGATTTGTCGATAGTTGAAATTAGTAGACTATTGGCTCAGCTACTTTGAGTTGTCCATATTTCTTTTCTTAATCCAATTAGAGTCTTGTCTGACAAACATTGACATTGCATCAAATTTTCACAAGAATCCTTTATAAGAAGAGTGTTTATAAAGTTGTGTTTTTATAAATTAGACCCATTAGTGCAGAGGAACAGCAACCCTGAATTATAGTTACTGTGGCTAGGACACTTCAGAATCCATCAAAAGATAAATGTATTCACTGGACAAGTCGTGACATCGAAGCTGAACACATGGTCCAGCTGAAGTCTGTGAAATGCAGATAGTCCAACGTAATATGGCTTATACTTTAATCACCTGACTCGAGATCAGACTCTGCTACCATATTTCCTCAGCAGATAAGGCTATCTGTTGGGTTCTTATCTTTTTTTTTTTTTTTTTTCCTCCAGTCTGATGAAAATACACAGAAATCATATGACCCTGTTAACATAAGAAAAGTACTATCATGCATTTTTGCCACCCCGCTGGCCTTTTTGACATCTCCCTCTGAAATCTGCATATTCCTCCACAAAACGACTCATTCTGAACATAGCATAGCCCTACAATTTTAATGAGAGACATAACATTACAGATTCATTACATCAGTGTTGAGGCTCAGTCTATTTTCTTATTTAATTAATGGGACTTTTCCTCAAGGGGAGCTGAACGGAATCACTTTTGAAGAAGATCTGGGGAAAGACAGCAGCATGAAGAAGAGGAAATGCAAATTTTAACTCTAGATGACAAAATGTAAATAACACATTAGCAATTCAAGGGTACTAACAAGGACGGTCCGATGTTTAATTTTGGCACGGCAGGACCAGATTTCTTTTTCTTTTTCCATGAGTTCAACTTGTTTTGTTAAGTTCGTACTCTTCTGTCCAAGAATAAGCAATTAAGGAAAGTTCTGGGCTACATTAACGTTATATTCTGTTTTCACTTCAGCAGGGGCTTGATTCTTTTTTGTTTCAACCAAATTTTTAGTAGTTCATTGCAGTCGGTGTAAAAATTCACACATTAAACAAATACAAGGAACTTCTGCTCGGGCCAAATGAATATGTAAACAACAGAGTGTGACAAGTTTCTGTCTGATACATGAAAATACGTCTAATTCTTCCATCCACAGAACACATCACGTACATATGGCTTTACTTAAAATCGGTTCCAAATTAACTTGTGTCGTCTTAGATGTTAAATCAAAGCCAAACAGCAGAGTTATGATTCTGTTCTATAAAAGCTGTGAACAAAGGAAAGATTTACAATTTCAGCAAACCATGACTAACATTTAACTGTCTAAATGCCTGTTGCGTTTGTCTTCTGCTTTGTTCGTACGTTTGTGTGTTATGTAACCGGATAGAACCTCAAAACAGCATGCACAAGGACGATGCTTAGGGGTATTCCAACCACCAAAGCTGTCAGATTTACTGCATGCAGCACGCGTATGAGATTCTTCTTCATAAGCTTTAATCAGGCTCTCTCTTCCACCAGTGGTAGGCAGCTGTGGGAGCTTCAGCAGGAAATAATGGTAAAACAAATGAGATTGGAATATGTCCTTGGGAGTTTCCATTTTTCTACTTCCAACAAGTCTTTCATTTGCAGAATCTCACAAGTATAAAGCAGAGGAGTTTAAAGATTAGAGTGATCTACCACCAGGAGAAAACCTGCTATTTGCCGGCTGTTTGTGTACACTTCTCTTCCTTTTGCAATGGCTGTGTTATCAGACACCAGAAAGTCACGCTCATGTTACTGATCATCACACTGCTGAAAGCCTGGAAGAAGGAATGACTTTGTGAAATTGGCAAGTGAATTGGCAAAGAGCTGAAAGAGAAGAGATGTTTCTAATAAACCCATCTGTACCTACCCGGGTCCAAAAAGACGGACAGTCTCTGACTAGCTGGTGGAGTCAGATATTTCCCTCAGGATCTGGAGGAGACCAGGAGAGTGGGCAGAAACATAGCCCCAAATTATGCCGGGGTCACGCTCATTTCATACAGATACAGATTCACTTTATATACACCCAGGGGGAACTTTGTTTTTCCATCAGCTCGAGAAAACACAAGAAAAGTCAAATTAACCTAACAATCATCACATTGATGGAGGATGTTCTCTCTTCTGTGTGTAAACAGGAAGGATTTATCTGATTTATTCATTTCAAAAACTTATGTATTAATAATAACATGAACAGAAACCACTCTCTTAATCCATTATACAGATTTCTCAAACCGCAAATAAATCATTAATTGCAATCTTTTTTTTTTTTTTTTTCCTCCTTTTTGTCGGTGCCACCGGTGATCTTCACTAAATGTTATGATGTTAACAAAGGTCTTGGTGCTCACTCATATATTCTAGCTCGGTGACAGGATAGCACAGACACCGAACTGCTTCTCCAGCATTCTCATTATAAACTGGGTATTAAAAATCACCAGAGTTTTCCGTCTTCCCTCTAATCTCTTTATCTTCTCTCTTTGTTACTGTAAAACTGCTTACAGTGATAAGAAGTGAAAGCTAATTGTTTGTTTAATGGCACACCTTTGCCCTGTTGGACTGAAAAACATACCGGATTTTTGCATCTATATCCTGTTTATGTGATTGGTTTATGTATTTTTTTGCATTAACTGTTATCATTCTGAGTTGTAAATAAACCAGGAGCTCTTCAGTGTTAAAGAAACTGAAACAATTCCATCTTCCAGCCCTTTTTACGGATCTTCTTAATTTAACAGACTCGTCTTTAGGCCGTAGCCTCCATTTCCACTAAATTGAATAAACATGTTTTTTTGTGTGTGTGTCAACCTGCTGACAGACAGATGGGTGGACCGACATACAGGAGTAATCACATAACCTCCATGGCATGGCAGAGGTAATAAAATCACATTTTCTGAGTGAAGTTTTTTTTTTTTTTGAGCCAATGCAGAGGCACCAGTCTGCCATTTTCATCCCTGCCTCTGGTCAATCTCAGCAAAAAAGGAGGAGGGGAAATGACAGAACCGAAAAAAAAAACAGAAAAAGAACCCCAGTCTCCTAAGCGTTCAGTAATTTTTAGTTTTTAAAAAAAAGGTTTATTTAGTATTATGAGGTAGTGTAACGTTACAAACTCCGCAGCACATATAGCCAATGTGCTCTAAATAATCCAGGCTATTTCATAAATCATTATCCTAATTTTAGGATTATATGTCATCATTGCCACCACAAAATGAAAGTCTGCATTTGGTCCAGGTGACATTCTAAGCCCTCGTAGGTTAAGCTCTTCTTTCCTTTGCAGGTGGAGCTTGTGAAATGACACCAGAAGGTTTTAGCTTCAAATCACTGTCATTCTCTTTGTCTGTCCTTCTGCGCCAAACCAAAATGGTTATAATTTGTCATTTTGATTTAAGTTGATGGTAAATATTAACTACAGACGGTAACATTCTTTTGAAGTCAACATGCCAGGTTTTAATAAGCGGCGTAAGCACAGAGTTGGCATTTTAAAAGCAGAAATATAGGCCAAAAGTCCATCTATTTCCTTGAATTCTCCTATAATTTAAGTACACAAATGTCCTCTGCTGTATATTTGGCTGCAGTACCATGATACTTGCCACATTAAGCTTTAAAATGTCTGAAAAGGACACTTCAGATGGAAAAATAGACCAGTGATGACTGTATCAGATGGAGTCAAAACCTATTTGATTAAATCCCCCCCCTCACTCTGAGAGCTCTGGAGCAAAACCGCAGGAGTCGGTATTATCTCGGTCTTTAAACTTAAGAAGGCTTCTCTTTTCACACAGCATAAAACAGCATCTTAACTGCAAAAACCCTGCACCACACCCTGCCGTGCACCGATCGGAGGATGAATCATCTGGTCTTCATGCAGGCTGATAAAGAGCAACGAAGACGGCAAAGTGACACCAGCCGGGCGTCACCATAACACTGCACCATATATAAACACGAAAGCTGAACCCGAGTTGTCCTGACACAAATAGTTTGATGGGTGCCAGCTGGGGCTTCTTGGGTGCAACAGCAAAAAATAAAGGACTAGGAATGATAGAGTTGAAGACACAGCAGGCTGAAATGAATAATAAAATATGAACATGGGAAGAATCTATGTTTGATCCTCTACTCCAGGCTGTAGCTGTCATGTTGTAATGAAGGTAACAAATGACGCTGACACCCTCCTGTGTGTAGTCAAAGTGACTGACAAAGATATCTTTACAAAGTCCATAACTAACAGTTCTTGTGGCAGCTGTTGAATCTTCAAGATTAGCCACAGCAATAAAAAGGCATCATCCCTGTCTGTGCACAAACACACAGGATTAAAGAGGATTATCAGGACCAAAGAATGATGTCTACGCAGAAGAAAACAGGAAAAACTGGAAATTGTGTTTTAATTAAAACACTTACCCACGCCTATTTGCCGTGTAGAAGCTGAACTAGATGTAAAGTGTTCTAAAATATCTCAGCATTTGGTCATTTTGGCACTTCTACTGACACTTTGAGTGTGGCAGTAAGTCTAGCAGCATGTCTGCAAGAAAACAGCAAAGGTTCAGGGATGACTGATGCCATCTTTGCTTGAAACACCTCAGCTCGAGTGCCTTCAGGTCCACTGATATTATTGGCTTTGACTTGTGTTGGAATGGGAAATTTCACTGTTTTTTTTGGCAAAGATGCATAATTATAAGAGCAGTTTTTAGGCATTTTTGAATGTTCTGAAAAAAAACAAAAAAAAACATCCACTGAGTTTTTTCCAGCGCTCTCAAGACACACATGTCGACTATTCTTTCATCCAAATTGAGCCCCATTACTGCGTCTCTGGGCCCAGCAGAGGGTTTAAAGACGTATGACTCTATTATCAACCAACTGGGAAACAAGCTAGAATGAGCCCTGTGAGAGCTGTGACGTGGCGTTGTTTGACAGTTATCCTGCTAATTCTACTTTGTCTTCTTCCTTGTTTATTCATATTTGGAGTGGAACTTCACTCTAACCACTGGCTTAATTGAATTTTTACACGTGGAAGCTTTCACTTTTCGTCGAGTCTCGCTCAAATTGGAATCCTAATGGCAGTAACTCAGACTGAATGGACATCCTTAACATGCAGGATCTTGTAATCTCAAACCTTGAAGCACTAATGTGTTAATCATTACTGGAGGAATTTATCCAGTGACTCAATTTGGTGATTAAGAGGAAATTTAAGACTCTAATTTCAAAGCAAACACATTCATTTCATTGCTGATTTTTTTATTTATTTTTTTTCTTCCCCCAATAATCCATCTGGGAGACGTCTGTGGCGCTATGGGATCCAACTGTGCAATTTCCCAGCAGCTTCAGGGAGGATGTCTTATGACCCGTAGAATGGACACCTGTTAAAGGCTGAAAGGACGAGAACAAACATGTGGATGGAGTCATCAGATGGCCTTAGGTACAGAACAGTTTGGAGCTTTAAACCCTGCTTATGCCACTTGATGAATGTCATACCTTGTGTTTGTTTGATCCTATGAAACACTTCAACGTGGTAATAAAGAATGACTGTACTCAACCAGATGACGGATGTTTTCCATTTATGATTGAAATACTTTTGCTTTGAATGATTCTGAACAGGATTTAAGAGCTTTATGAAACACAAGTATATCTTCTATGAAAAACAAAATACATGTTTGATGGTTTGTTGCCTATGGTAATACTTTGTTAATGAGCATTGAAGAGAACTATAAACTATAAATCAAAGAAATTAGTTTTCATGATATATTTTATGTTCTCAACTCAAAAAGCATAAATATATATATCAATATAGCCATTATACTGAGCATTAAATAATGTATTTGTTGATGTTTTATGTAATAAAGAGAAATATGTGCCAAAACTCTTCATATTTCATTAATTCTCGTATAATTTAAGTGTACAAATATCTGATGTGTTTGGCTGCAGCGGGAAGATACATTATTTATATAAGCATTAATGTGCAAAACTATTCAACCAACATTAGGTTTGTTGATGTAGTGAAGTTATAACAACTACACATATGCATTTTTCAGTCTCTGTATTAAGATGCAATCTGGAGATACTGTATGTGAAGTATGTACAGCAGTAAAAACTAAAGTTTCAGGGAAAAACAGCTTCTATAAATCTTAGAGGTAGCATTTAGTGTGCACTTAACATGTCTTTAAGCATTCTGTTCCGACAATATGAGATTTATTGCGTTCATTTTCTGATGTTTTATAGCAGGATTCATTCAACACATGTCAGATGTTTCTAATTGTTTGTTCTGTTTCTTGTCATGGAGTCAAAGGCTCACATTAAGTATAGACTTTAACCTTTAAAACCCATTCAGATCAGTTTTTTTGCGTGTCATCTAAGGCTGTGTGCATGTTTCTTGTACGTTCATGTTGTATCTGAAGAAATAAATGTGTATGTTCATTTCACAACAAAGCTAGAATTGGCCTAACCTTTTGCACAGTACTGTATATTAAATAATAGACATTTTTGATGTTTTACGCACTGGTGGTTTGGGTATTATGTGTCTCAAAAACCTGCAAAATTATACAGCTACATGTGTTACAAGCCTGAGGTCAGCAATAAGATATAGCTTAATTTCACACAAAGTCACACACACACACACACACACACACACACACACACACACACACACACACACACACACACACACACACACACACAAAGGATTCTCATTGTGTGCTTTTCTAAAGAGAAAATGGTTCCCCTGATGAGAGAGCGAGAGATGGGGGAGCAACCGGTAAATTGGAGCCTCAGTGAGTATTTGCAAATGCAGCTGTAGAGGAGCTTGTATAAGCAGTTCAGAGTGGAGGATGAGTGCCCCCCTCTGGTCACACTTGTGTTTTCTCACCACATTCACCTGAAGAGCAGAAAACCATAAAAAAATGACATTAAAACAAACAAACGAAAGAAAACAACAATAGAAAAAAGGGAAAAAAAACAAAAAAAACAAGGCGTCTGAGTCAACTTTCAGAAAGCATTTTTAAATTCATTTTATTATTTTATAGCTAATTTACAACAAGCGCTTCACTGAACTGGAACATTTTATTTTGCTTGATATTGTCATTGTTAAATATATTTTTCTGCATCAGTTGACTTTGTTGTAACTTTGTAATCAGTCTTTTCTGTAAAAAGTCATATATTTTATAAGGAATATCACACTATGATATGGATGGCTGAGAGAGATATTAAGAAATACATTGAACCCTCCAATAAAGAAACTGAAAACATATTATTCCATTCATGAATGTAATGTCACGTGTTGCTGTTTCTGTGATTCTCTCAAAGTGTAAATGTAAATGAATGTGTGGAGGTGTGATATCATTGTGTGTATGTGTGTGTTGCCCACCCCGAAGTGTGCAGATGTAGTTTCAGTGTTTGAGCAGTATACTGGGCTGTGGCTCTGATGGATCCTGTACTTCATTCAGCAGTGTGCACGGCTAAATCTGAAGCCACACGGCACCCCCCACATTCTGAATATATTTACAGCATTTCTGGCCAAGACCCAAAAACTCTCTCAGTGTGGAAAAAAAAAAATACAAAAATATACAGACTTGAGATGAAACCAGTGACAGTTCTAAATAAATAAAATCATAAAAAAAAGAAACCGATACTCATTCACAAGCTTCAGTTGATCCACCTTGAGCTGAAGAGAGAAGCAAGTGAGCAAAATAAACAAACAATTAATATGAATGATCACTTCTATCAATACTTCCAGTATCACTCTTATAATTCAGAACAAATTATAAGTAAATACAAACACATGCTCATAAAACTGTGGATACCTTTTGCTTATGCTCACTATCTTCTTCCTGTTAATACCTGTAGCATATAATGCCTTCAGTGCAAACTTTATAAATACAGTTATAATCTTAGACACACATAAATCCATCTTCATTGCATAACATCATAGCAGTATTGCACTACATCTGTGCGTGTCTCACTTTCTCACTCTGGCACACACACATACACACCACCCATTTATGTATTATACATTATAACCACAAGTGGATGTTATAAAGGATAGATATTCTCATATAGTATAATTTATTTTTCATAAGTAACACACTTTCTTGTCACTCGCACACACACACAAGCAGCAAACACACATATGCACACGCACACAGTCACGCAGACACACGCAGCTGCATTGTACATGTGTTTCAGTTCATTGTCAACATAGAACATGTCTAATATGTCAAGCTCTAGAGTGAGGTCTGCGTTACACCAACTTGAATGGATATTCCGTTGTAGGTTTTTGCTGTGTTTCACAACAATAAAATGGGAATGTGAGTAAATTCAACAACCAAAGTGCAATATTACCAAAAGAAATCAATGGAATATTGTTTGGAAATGTTGATTTTTACAGACGTAGTCCCGTTAGAAATAGGCATAAAAAAGATA
>JAPTYQ010000007.1:17788768-17801568 GCA_029814465.1 Ostorhinchus cyanosoma
TTGCTCCTTAGTGTTGTTGTCCCCGAACCCATGCTGCTGTTCATCAGCTGTTCCCTCAAGTCATGGATTTTGGCTTCGAAACGGCTGTATTCTGCAACACAAACGTATAAGAGGATTGGTCTAGATCCACATCTGTGTTTTTACATATTGTCTTGAGACCCAGTCACTGTTGAGGACAAGAGTTTCACAGTTTACTTTAAAAAAAAATTAAATAAAATAAAAAATACGCTGTCCACTACAGTACAAAGGGCCTTGTATAAAAAAAAATTATCTGAAAAAACTGTTGCATCATTGTGTTTCCAATCAAGATAATTATTTAATGGAAAAAAGTCCAAACTTAAAGTTTCCTCTGTGTCAGGAGGATATCATGCAAATTTCAACCAAATTGCTACAAAATCTCTCACCAAAATCAGAGGAAAAATTGGAGAAAATGAGTGTCAAAATACATACTTTACTTCTGCAGCTCTCATCTCTGAGTCGAAATCAAAAAAACTAAATACAAAGATAGTTGAGCTGATGTTTTTTCATGCTGCTTTGCAAAAGTGAAGCCAATTTCCCAAACATCTGTGTAAGAACCAAACGGAGAGCAATCTGGCTGAATTTAATCATAGCTCTCGATGGTGTTTTTTTCTTTTTTAACCCCAAAGTGTAAAGAAAAGAGTAGAATTCTTGTTTCCAGTCGGACCATTTGAAATACAATGTGCTGAAAAGGAATCATGGAATTTTTGTCTATTGATGCCACAAAAAAAAAGCCCTACATGTTTAAAAATATATCTTTGTAAATGGTGTTATTATACTAGTGTGGGCCAGTAGCGTGTGTTTGATTGTTTTTCCATAATTATCTTTCAGCACATTCCAATTCAAGTAGCCTAAGAGGACATGAAGTTTCTGTATTTATTCCTAGAATGTGTGACCTGTGTCGTCCCAATTTTGTCTTGTCACAGGTGTTAAATACGTGACTGACAGCTGCAATTACTATTCGCTGATCAGATTGACACAGAACCTTCAGCATGAAATGACATCAGGTCATGTGTGTTGTCTATCTTTATATTTAGTGGTCTGGTATTTTTTCCTCTGATTTCCTCCTGTTCCTTCATGCTACAGTTAATATGAATTTGTAAAACCAGGCTAAGTCATTTTGTACATTATGTTTCTTTAGTGTATGCTGCCTGTAAATGTATTTCTAAACATGTTCACACGGGTAGTTTACATGTTGATGTTTTACCGTCAGGTCTGTACTGAGCGATTATAGTCACTGTCTGCCCTGCGTTCTTCAGTGCTGCAGCCGCCTGCTCATGTGTCGCCATACGCAGGTCCACGCCGTTCACCTGACACAAACACACACACACAGTGTCACTGTTAACTACAACACTGAAATCTCTGTCTGGTACATGCATTTGAATGTGACAACTGTGTGACAAAACAGCGTCCTTACACTGAGGATCTGATCGCCCTTGTGCAGCTCTCCGCTGAGGTCGGCTGGCCCTCCTGCCAGGATGAAGGAGATAAATATCCCCTCACCATCCTCTCCTCCCACAATGTTGAAGCCCAGGCCTGTGGAACCTCGATGGATCAGGACTCTTCGAGGCTCCCTTTGAAAAATCAGAGAAGAAATGACAAAAAATGTTATTTTGTTAATGCAAATCACGATACATGTGAACTGCGAATCTCAGCTCCTCACTACTTACCTGGGAATGTCATCGTCTCCCATCAGGCCATGCAGAACAGGAGAAAAGCGACTAGGTGAGGTGGGAGTGAGGGCCTGTGGGTAATCTGACCCTAGGTAGTTTGGGTGGCTGAGATCTGTGTCCATGTGAGAGTATGCTGAAAAATACAAATACATTTATAATTAATCAATGTGCTTAACTAATCTGCATATAAGGTGCTGGATATGCAGAACTAAAAATCAACAGCATAGCACTTCAGCTAAATTATTTATTCATACACTTCTCCTCAATGATTAAACCGACAAAAGAGAATCACTGACTTCAAAGAGCTATGAAATATGAGGCGTATATTACACACAGTTAAATCTGAAGGCAGTTCGAGCTTGTAGAGAGGCTTTTAAAGGCAATGCATAGGCCTTTTTTGTGACTGGATGCACTTGTAGAGTTTGATCTTTTTGTTTGGAATGACAGTTCTTGGAGCCTTTGCAACCTAAAGGAAATCCCTACTGTTCTGAGGGCAGACAGTTCATCATCTTCTGTAGAAGTTTCAGTTTTGTCAACTTAAAACCCCTCAGAAAATATAAAGAAAACTCAGGAGTATCTTGTTTAAAATTAAAAGGGGAGACGCTCTATGCTTGTGAGAAAACCTTGAACCTGTTGGATAAGTATCAGGTTTTTTTTTTTTTTTTTTTACAGAACTCTCATAGTTTTTTATGGTGAACTCTGTGTTTTTGACTGCTCTCAAGAATTTGAAGAAGAATACATGTGCTCTTCGGTGCATGTTTTTATAAATACATCTACTGATAATACATCAATATAATATTTGATGACTTTTATACTTTGATGACCCAGAGTTCAGCTTTTGGGTAAAGTGCTATTATGTATATATTAACAGGGTGGCATAGCCTCTCCTTTAGCCTTATACAATAAGAACTTTATCAACCACAAAGATTCTGACTCAAAATACTGCTGTTAGACTCATAACCAGTTCCAGCTGGAGAGACCACATTAAGTTTTGATGATTACCTTTAAGCTCCAGACTACACATCTGACCGTCTGACCTCCGATGACCCTAAACGCAAAGTACGTCCATGGCCATTTTTTACTCAAACCTTAAAACTAAAACATTATATAAATTAACATATCTTTATTACACTGCGTATTTACTCTGTAAACATCATCACACACACAGGCATCGAATGACTTACTGCTGGTGAGGTCTGGAGGGTTATAAGAGTTTGTCAGGAACAGGTTGTTGGGCTTGGCCACCCTGAGGTACACCACCTCGGCTGTGTTCTTCAGAGCCCCCACCGCATCCTCATGCATCACATCCTCCAGACACACATTATTCACCTGATCATTAACACAAGTATAAACACACCTCTGGTGTCACAAGCCATTTTTCACTCTGACTTCCTATATCAAATATGACAGTTACGAACACATATGGACAGATGGTCGTATTTAAAGACCCTTATACAGTCTTGATTAAGGAAACCATTCAAATCAATCATCTACATATTTTGAAGAAATCAGAAAATCCTAATGAACCATTTGAGATATAAATATGTGTTTGTCTAATACAGAGGATGACTGCTCCATTTGAAATGCTTTCCTCAGAGTAGAAAATAGAGTACGAAGCTTTAAGTGTTAATTAGAATCAATAGAAATAGTACAGAAAAAATTCAGCACTAAAATAACTAAATATAAAGCTAATAATAAACTGCAATCATGAGAAGTTCTCTGTTAAAGGAGGTTTAAAAGTATATGTACTGATTCATACCTCTAAACTGTGGAGTCTCAAGAAGCGCATATTACAGCCATATAGAAGGTTTATTAATGAGTAGTACATTGTACTATAATAGGTTGACTGGTCAATCTAAATTGCCTGTAGGTGTGAATGTCAGAGTGCATGGGTGTTCATCTGGATATGTCAGCTCTGTGATGAACTGGTGACAGGTCTGGGGGGGACCTCGCCTCCACCTGTCGGTAGCTGGGATAGGCTCCAACGACCCTCACAAGGACAAAGCAGTTTGGATGAATGAATGAATACTGTACCATTCAAAGGTAAAGCTTTGGCTTAGGCACCATTTAGTGGAAGCCAAGCACCATTTTGACGACGCTGGGTCTGTGTGCCATCATCTACTCTGTTATGGTTTCTGTTTTCCAGCAGATGGCAGTAATGCTGCTTTACAGAAACCGAGCATCACTAGGGTTAAACGCTTTTTTATCCCACCCTACACATCTATTAACATATTAATGAAAGCAATTCTAGGCCATGAAAACCTCTCTTATTTATCTTGGCGCTCTGCTTAAGTACACAAGTGCGTGTGCATGTGTGCTAGTGTGTGTCCGCATGCTAAAAAGGTGACAGACTTCTGGTTGTAAGTGATATGTTTATATGTGTGGGTGTATGTCTCAGTCTGAGCGCTTATTACATATGAATGACCAACCGCTAAGATCTTATCCCCGATCTGCAGACGCCCATCTTTATGAGCTGCCCCGCCTTCAATGATCTTGGTGACATAGATACTGTTATCTCCTGGTATGTGCTGGTTTCCCACCCCTCCAGCAATGCTGAAACCTAAGCCTGAGAAAAAGGAGCAATGAGAGAGGAGCAGAGAGTGAGCAAAGGAGGTATAGGTTAATACAGTGCAGATTTACTAAATCCAGAGGGCAGAGCTTAGCCGGGTATAAAGCATCTGTAAGCCCACACAAAAGCATCCCTGCTAGACACCAGCGCACACTTCCATGTACCTTTAGGCCCTTTGATGAGTTTGATTTCAGTAACTTTTTCTGCTGCTGGTTTCCGGCGGAGAACGTAGAGGCGGACGATAGCACCTGCCTCCTTAAGAGCCTCGACAGCTTGACTGTGTGTCACTTCCCTTACATCAACATCATTCACAAATAGGATGCAGTCATTCACACTGAGAAATACAAAGAGAAAGAGAGAGAGAAAGAGAGAGAGAGAGAGAGAGAGAGAGAGAGGGGATGGGAGAGGAAAATACAGCAAGAGTTTGTTTTGCTATAAAGAAAAGGAGTGTAATACACCACCACAGAAGGCTAGAAGCAGTCAATCTGCAACAATAGCTGCGTTAGGGATCCAGTTTCACCGCAGACATCCAGCCCCCCCCTTCCCCTCCGACTCCCAGTATCCAATATTATAAGGGGGAGGGAACATTTGTGATATTGATCTATTAGATTATGGGAAGCTACAGCTCACTGTTTTCATTTGTTTTTGTACATTTTTTGCATTTTTCTTTAATATTCACCAGTGCAAAAGAGACACAACGGAGACAAAAATCCCCCGGACTGAGACTCAAACTGGGATGTTTCAGTTCATATTTGGTGTTCCCAAGTGCTCAACCATAGGCCACCCCCGGCGTATCTCTCTTTGTTTTAACTATTCTTGGAAATGATGAGGAGTCAAAGTGTGAAGTGAAAGTGACAGGCTGTATGCAGAAGAAAAGATGTTTCTGGAGCAAGTAGATTTTGATGAAATGGCTATTTTCTCTCTCACACATTTCTTTCTCTGAGGGTCTTAAAACTCAACTTATCACTCATCCATTCACATGCTTGAAATTGATTTACTGGCCATGAAAATGATAAGGTGGAAATTGTTTAAAAAGACTGGAATAATTCTTGACAACTGCACACATGAGGAACGTCATACTGCATTGACAGTCTGACAGTAAAAGTGTTTATCTTGTGACACAATACCTTTTTGTTCTTTGAAAACCTTTTATGACCTCACAAAAGACTTATTGGTAGCGTATAAACATCATAAAACACAGCTCTTTTTTCTGATTTTGCAAAACCACAATAAAACCACTAAACAGAAAGAGCGTTGTTTTAAGAGTCTTTTTAATTTCCAAAAAGAGGAACTCAAAGAGTCATATGTAACAAAGATTTAAGACCCTGGAGTTGTGGAGAATAACATTTATAGATACAAGGAATAATAAGGCTGATAGTATTTTCCTCAAGGTCTTTGTGATATGACGCTTATAGCAGTTGGTAAAGGCCAAGAAGACAAAACTGCATTCAGGCAAATATAAGCTTTTTCTTCAGGCTTCCTTTAAACTCTAGTCCTTCCAGATGGATGTTTATAGGTCAGCTGTAAAAAGGAGGATGAGGAGGATGCCTCTTTTATTGCCGTGTAACAGACAAAATGCCTCTTGAAGTGTAGTTTTATTCAGAACGCCAAACTGTGTTTGTAATTTCCTTTCTGAGGAGTACATTCTCATTTGCCACTATGAGGGTATTGTTTCTCATTGCTTCTAATTTCTCTAGATTGCCTTAAAATTGAACATAACAGTGCAGTTTAAAGATTATTGTCTACTGTTTCGCATGATAAAGCTACACCAAAACGTGATCGCATTGTAGTCTTATTTATTCACAACTAGCTGACTTCAAATGAAAAGCATTAAGTGCAAAATAATGAAGCTAACTGTGAAAATACATGACACTGCTAGATACAAAACTGCAGCACTGGTTTTAAAATACAGATCCTGGTTTTAATGTTTATGGTGACTGCACTGGACAATCTTCAGAGCTGTTCCGTATTTAGAAGTTACCACAAAAAGACAGTTTGTACCAAAATATTTGAAAAAAAAAGGAATTAAAAAGAAGACTCTGTGTTGCTTGTGGCTGTTTGTGTTGGTCTGTTTGTGAGAGTACCTCAGCCTGCCGTCCTGAGCTGCAGCTCCTCCAGGTATGATTTTGGTGATGAAGATGCTGGGGTCGTCGCCCACGTGGGGGTTGTCTGTTCCCCCTGCTATGCTGAAGCCTAGGCCGGAATTACCCTACGGTAGAGAAACAAAACTCTGACTGAATAACACTTCAGATATACTTTACAGGAACTTTTGAGACAACAATTGAAAATTAAAGAAAACTAACAGGTTTAGAAAATAGATTGTATTTGTGCTCTGAACACATATATGTCTGAAAAGACTCACTCTTTCCAGCGTTATCTCCTCATACTCGATTTCCCCTTCTGTCCCGTTCACCTGTTGGAATACTTGGAAGTTTACACAACATGCAAATTCTTTCTAAGTGTAGAAGTAGATAACATCATACAGAGGTTGATTTCCAACTATTGCTATTACTACTGAAAATCTATCTGACTTTAAAACGTCTACAGATAAAGTAACACAATACATTTAGTGATATACATTAATGTTATATAATTTAATTCTAGATAAAAATAGGATAGGCTAGAAGATAAATAAGGAAATGTGACACCATTGACAGGCGTTCGAATAAAACAGGATATTATACAGAAACATTTTTCTGATTTCTCTGTATATGACTGTTAGTGGCAAAATTGAATATAGTATAGTGGTAGAGTTATTATTTTTAAATGTTTTCATATGAAAATATTACACTCAATCCTAATTTGTAAAAAGAAGGGGCTAAAATATGAATGAAAACACGATGCAATAATTTGCAAATCTCATAAACAAGTATTTCATTCACAATAGAACATAGAAAGCATTGGGAATGTGTAAACTTCTGCTCCTCTAAGATGCTCTTTTACCACATAACTGACCTGCTGAAACTGAACCTAAGTAGTGGCAAAATGTTCCTCCAAATACAGATATAAATACACAGATGACTACTGTATTTTTTTAGATGTGTTGCTTGCATCAAATCTAATCAAAACTTATTTTTCACCTCAGATAATATATTTTCTCAGCTTAACCATTTGTTATGTTTCCTACTGTGAATAAAATATAGGTTTATGAGATCTGCAAAACATCACATTCTGTTCTTGTTCACACTGTTGCTCATAAAATTGGAATAACATATTTTTATGTCTTCTCATGAAATGATTTTGACAGTGTGATTTATTCTTGACAGATAAAGTGTAACTGGGACTCAGTATGTAATCACTGGACCTGGGCAAAGGTGATTACTGATATGTATAAGAATAAAAAGAGGAATGTGTCTGAAAATAAAATTATTCCAACTTTATGTGCCACCACGTATTTACAAAATGTCCTAACTTTTTCTATTATAGCTTTACATATCAATAAATGAGAAGTTGACGTTGCTCAAATAAAACGTATGCAAAAGCAAGTGAGTGTGTCATTATAAAGAGTAACTACTGTCATTAATGTCTAAGTAATGCAAAGTTTGCAACAGTTAATGTTTGTTCAGCACTAACAGACTGGATTGTGATGATCTTACTGTTCAGCAGATAACTTAAGTGTCCTGTATGCAGGCCTTTGTCATCACATTCATCATCAAAATCTTAAATAATGGCTCGTGTAAAACCAGAAGTTCACTGAGCTGTGACTAGACTGGTTTGTTCTTCTTACAGAGCATATTTAGACCAGTTACCTGGCTGAAAACAACAACTCTTACACTCTCTCATTATTTTATCTTTTTCACT
Source organism: Ostorhinchus cyanosoma (assembly GCA_029814465.1). Taxonomy (NCBI): domain Eukaryota; kingdom Metazoa; phylum Chordata; class Actinopteri; order Kurtiformes; family Apogonidae; genus Ostorhinchus; species Ostorhinchus cyanosoma. Next base: position 17,796,830 of record JAPTYQ010000007.1, read on the forward strand.
TTTCTCTTGTCTAGGTTGCCTTCTGGCTTAACAACACGGCCTCACATCAGCTATACCTCTGCAATTAAGCAAGTCCCTGAGGAAGGAGGAATTTAAGGAACTTCAGACTACAATGTTTTTTTTTCTCTGACCTAGAAAACAAATTTGTGCTGTAGTGGTGCAATAATACTGATCTGTGAGTGCAGGCTTTTCTGTGAGAAAGCCTCATTCTCTAATCCTTCACAGTTCAAGATAGTATATTTGAAGCTTTTATTTTATTTTATTTTATTTTATTTTTTTTGCATCTTTAAAGAACTTTATTTGGTGTTAAATAATGTTTTTTGTCCTGTCAAATGAACTGCAAATGGAAAGGGAAATATTTTAATTAAAAGGAGTAAAATGAATTCCTGTTATCTTTCAGATTAAAACAATGAGCAGCCTACCTGGATGCTGGGAAAGGAATGGAGTTACTGATAATACAGACTGAATATGAAGGCAGTTCAGTTAGTCATGCACTTCAGCCTAACATAATAATACAATAAAGGGAAGATTAAACATAATCCTTACATATGGGGAGCTATCGAGTGTGTCGGTGTTCACCACCACTGGAGGAGTATTTCCCTGGAGAGAGAGGGAACAGAAACATTATTAAGAAATAATGGCAGAAGCTCAAAGATGAGGCAGTTACTGGATGAGGTTTCAGTATATCCCTGAAACCTACAGTCCCAGCCAATACCGATGGCCATTTTAACTCTCAGCTGTGATAACACCACTTACTCTGCTATGGCTGTCACTCTGCTAAAGGATAGGGGCCACTGTTTGAGATCCATTTGTTAGAATATCCATCCATGAAGGGCTACAAGAATCATTATTTCTGACCCCACGTGTTTGCAGCGTCTTGATTATTAGTATCTGCATAGCGAGTGGATGAATTACAGTATAGCTTCTGCCGCTGATGCTCTAAGTCGCTATCTAGTGAATACTGTGGACATCCGCCTCCCACCCACCAGACGTTTCAAAACAAACCTCAGTGACTCACGCTGACAGCACACGGTAACATCTCCGCGCACACTCGCAGGATGATCGGGAAACGGTAACTTGGTAACAGTGAGTGACAGACAGCTTGATTACTAACAAGGACTACAATGTCACTCTTCTTTATAGTCACTAACATGTTTTGACATTTTATTCACAACTGTATTTTATCAATGATGGATTGAACAAAGTGTAAAATCAGACAGAATGTTATTAGAAAACAAAGTGATGGTGAAAAGAGCAAATTTTAATGCCATTTGGGCACGCATGGGCTTTACCTTTAAGGACTTTTTCTGTCATTTCATGTGAAGTTTGACAGTGCCTCTTTTCTCTCTTATCATCTATCTCTTTTTCATCTTCTTTCTATGCTTCTACGATTCAAGTATTCTCATTTCATATGCAACCTTATGTACAGTATTCTTCAGAGAGCACTCTCTACTTAAATTCCCACATTTATTTCTGTCTTTGTTCTGTGCTTTGCTCACTAGCATGGGAAATACACTATGCATTTAAAGTGCTTACAGAACGGCAAACAGCAGCAACAGCATAAAAAAAGCATCCTACTGACCTTCACAGACCTGACAGCTCAGAGAAACACACGAACAGTGAAAACACAACTAAACAGCATGCATTTCATCATGTTTAAAGACAAAATATTCCACATTCTTATACAGTGAAGTGTAATGTAATGTAATGTATGATGATGCAGCTAGAAAGATCCTTTTATCTGATCCATGGTATTTGATCTATGATGAAACTCACACAAGAAATGACACAATAATATGGATATATGCATAGACATATAGCTAGATAGCTACATAGATATAGAGAGATATATTACACAACACCACCACAAAATAATCGCAACCAAGTTTCTGTTGATCATCAAAAGATGCGAAATTACACTTGCAGTATTTTTCATAATAGAGCGGAAAACACAGCACAAAATAGCATTAAAATGAAAAGAAAAATACACAATTCTCCCAAGCCCTCCACAAAATGCTACACTGTTTGATTACAAGAGTGCCTGTGCAAAGCCTCACCATGTAGCTGTGTCCAACGGGCCGTGCTGCTGAACATTACGTCAAATTCATCCTTATCTAGAGACAGAAATAATGAGTATAGCCAGCAGAAATCTAAGCCCAGTGCAGGCAGTTTTCCTGCAGGGATTTTGACAGAGCCCTCTCTCGCTCTCTCTGCTCTGTCAAGTCACTAGAAATCAGGGTTGTTAGGATTTACTGTGTTTGGCTGCTGTTGTCCACCTATATTTTAACACCACCTATTCAGCTAACCCGTTCTCTGCCATGTTTTCACAGTCAGTGCTACAATCCATCCACATCTGGACCTTTACTCTACTTCCTCATATATTAATACGTAGCGTGCAAAGTGCCATATTAAAAGATACCTAAAGTGGTAGAAATGCTTGTAGTTGCACCGATGTCCAGATTTTAATTGGCTTTGTGTGATTTATTTAACATTCTAGCATTCAAGGTGAGAAACAAGGGCAGCAAAAAAAAAAAAAAAAAAACCACCAAAGCGCTGTGTTCAGATCAATTTCTTTTCTCCATTACGGCCTGAATAAATAGATTTAGTACTAGCGCTGGAAACTCCTTTGGCTGCATGCTGTACTGTAAATGCTCCCTCATTTATATGTGAATCACAAGATTATCTGATCACTCTGCTACGCTCTGCGTGTCCACCTGCCTGCACATTTTTCCAGCGTTTATGGTGCTTCCTCTGTGAGCTCACACTGAAACTGTAGCTACTGTCAATCTGCTGGACATTTAGAGTCAGGAATAATGACAATCACCGGTTGATTTAAGCCTTGAACAGAGATGCTCACTTAGCCTTTCACTCTGAATAGTTAAATGGAGATACATTTGGAAAGAAAACGTCAATATCATTAAAGAGGGTGATGCTATGGCTGAGCTGAGCTGGATACTAACCAAAGGCTGCATTAGAGAGGTTTTAACACAGCGTGTCCTGCACACCTTGCAGCAGCTTGAGAGGCTTTAACGCATAAAAGCCATCCAAGCTAATGACCTTTACAGGACTATGCAATGTCACAGTATCAGCCTTCAACAGCTGATAATAAGAAAAGGGAAAAAAAAGCATGGAATACAGGTAAGAATTTAGACTGTGGCTGCAAAATATATTGTTTAACTATCAATGTATGCGTGTGCTGTAGTCAAATCTTGGCTGTACCACAAAACACGAGCTGACAAAGAGCACGGAACAGAAGAAAAACACTGTTAAAGAAAAGCAATGCCAATCGTATGGAATCATTTCAGCTACAGAGATGATTATGTTCAGCAAAAACAGGTATTTTGGCAACGGTGCTTTCACTTTAAGTCGACTACTGTATTAAGCGACCCAATTTCCCTCCAAAATCACATCAGGAGGAAGGGATGATCACATGATTCACCTGCTTTTGCACTTGGTGAGGGAAAAAATTAGTACATTAATGTGAAAGAATGGATGGTTTGGTCAAAAATGCATAAAGTTATTTATTTTATTATTTTCTATGCAGATTCAGAACCCTGTGCAACCAGCTCAAGTCTGCTAGAATGGTTTTTTTTTTTCTTAGAAATACAGATAATCGAGCCACCTGATGCAAATTCCTGCATTTTTATCTCTATCTTTCTCCATATATATACTTAAAAAAAACAAAGCCAAACAACACATTACAATGCTGTTTTTTTCCATTAGTGATCTAATTTACATGCACTGCAAAACACAACATTATATCTTTATAGCATCTAACAGAAAGAAGTACAGGACACGAGCAGTAGCAAAGACCCCAGACTGACCCTTAAATCTTACACCAGATCAGCTGTGGTCTCCTGCCACTGCCAACAGCTCCAGTCTACCTACTCTGGCACCAAGTTGAAATCAGTTGACCATTTTCTCACAAAATAGGGCAGTAGTTCATTTGTGGGGCCTGTTGTGTGTTTTGCTGGTTGGCTCTGCAGTAAAAGAATTATTTTAGGGGAAAAACTAAGATGTGTTGATGTTTGGAGCAATCCTCCATCTAAATTGGACTTTAGTGTGTTGCAATAAGAGGAGATTTATAGAGAAATAAGAGGATTTAAGATTAAAGGTTGAAGTAAAAAGAGAAATAGAAGTTGAAGTAAGAGAAAAAAAAGTGTAGACTAGCCCAATTAGTAATGAGAAGGTGAGCTAAATAACACCATGCAAGATTAATGAAGACTTCTTAACATTAAGACATATGTAAATTAGCCATTGCATCAAAAGTTAGCTTTGAGAGGTAGTCAAATTAGTGTAGAACGAACAGGGGGAATAACAGCCCTACGCCCAGGGGATATTGGCCAAATGAAATGAAGATAAGAGAAGAGAAGATAAGATAAGAGAAAAAGAAGATGAAATGAAATAAAGTGAAAAAAAAAAAGAAAAGAGAAAAGAAAAGAAGTGAAAATAGAAAATATAGGCCTAAAGGGAAGACAGAAGATAAAGTTTGAGAAAAGTGAGAATAGAAGAGGCTGAGGAATGAGCACATATGATGAAGTAATGGGTTAATTGACGATTTGTTTTTGAAGAGCATTTGGCCAAAATGAATGCCCCCCCCCATCCATCCATCCATCCATCCCATCCACTTATATAGGCCTGTTTTTTAAGTGAAACATCTGGTTTTACTTAAAGGACATTTGGTTTGAAAAAGGATATAGATTTTCCCTAGTCTAGGAGGCCCTAATACTATCGGGGGG